>CM046844.1:3720821-3948616 GCA_025618425.1 Heliocidaris tuberculata | reverse complement strand
TTCTGCTTTTTCGTTCTCACTTTTTTTTAGGGGCTGAATAGGGGGCCAGTGCCCCCTGGGCCCCCTGGCTACGCCTATGTATTTCAAGTATACAGTCGGAGATTAAAAAACATTAAATAGGAAAGGGACAGTACAGATTTTCCTAGATTTCGCCTTCAAATGGTATTAAAGTGGCAAAAACAAAAGCTTATGAAAGATAAGGGATCTTGTAGTCCAGACAGAAAGAGGAATGAAGATTGAATCAACGCCGATATTCAGGGGCATCGCTAGAACATTTGAATGGGGATGGGGTGGGACACCCAAATTTGCCATCAAAATTTTGGGTTTGACACCCAAATTTGCCAACAGATTTTTAGGGTGTGACACCCAAATTTGCCCAAAAATGCTACACGGTACACCCTATTCACATAATGATACAAGAAAATCGCATATAGTGTAGAAGTCATGATCATACGGGCCCATTTTTGGAAGGGGATAGGCTTTAATACGCCTTTTACCCGAATATCAACTTTTCAACTTCTAAATTAAAAAAACAAACAAACAAAACAAAAACAAAAAACAACAACAACAACAACAACAAACTTTTCTTAGTAAAAATGTACAGAAGTTACATATCAGGAAACCTCACTACCCAAATATGTGGATATTCTGGCACCTCTCTACCCGAATATGAAGTGGTGGCTGGCCAAACATCGGAACTTTGAAAATCCTCGGGAGGGGGCTATGTACAGCCCATTTCCGAAGGGGACGCATTTTGCCCGAATATTATCTATTCACTTTTTGAGAGCGAGGAAAAAAAAAAAAAAAAAAAAAAAAAAAGCTTTTCCTTCTTTTTCTTTGCTTCCCTTTTCCTTACCCTCTTTTCTTTCTGTTTTAGTTTTCCTTTCCTTTTCCTTTTCTCCCCTTTCCCTTTTCCTTTCTCTTTTCTCCTTTTTCTTTTCTCTTTCCTCTTCCCTCTCCCCATTTTCTCCCTCATTTTTTTGCCGACAGAGGTAGCACATTTGCCGACAGGTAGCAATTTCCGACAGCAATTTGAGTGGGAGTATGATTTTTCAAGCCCCCCCCCCCCCATCGACGCCGCTGCCGATAACTCTTATCGTCATATTTTTAAAGTCGGCATTATTTTGAAATTAGCTTACGATTCATTTACCATTCATTTTGGGCGTGAAATGGAATGTTTTCTCGTGTGACTGAGAAAAAATACAGTGAATCTTATTCCGGGATACAATTTTCATATACATATTATTACTTTTTGCCGGGGTCCGTTTTATTGCCCCCCCCCCTTTTCCCATTCCTCGATGGACCCTACAGATCTAGAGGGCCAGCGGTTCCCCATAAACTTACTTCCAGTTCAAAGCGCTGTCGGCGAAAATATAAAACGTTTTCTTTTTCCTGACAATTCTAGATGATTTGCATCTGCTATCATTTTGGTTGTTGTTGGTCCTAACCCCCTCTCCCCTCTTCCCTCGAGAACCTTGGGAAGGCCTTTGGTGTATTCCCAATATCATATGCCTATAGTTAGAATTTAATGTTGGCTATTTTTTCTCCTTTCCACTGCTTAAATTTTAGGTTCCACACTCGCCACAAATATATCTGGGAAATTTGTTTCTGCTACCCCCCACCAAAAAAAAAAAAATAGTGGAAAGTTAATATTCGGACAAAAGGCACCCCCTTCGATAATGGGCTGCGCCCCCCCCCCCCCCTCCCCCTGATGATTTTTTAAGTTCCGATATTCGGGCAACAATGCAACACTTCATATTCAGGTAGCGAGGTGCCAGAATATTCAAATATTTGGGCAGCCAGGATAATTATGTAACTTCTGTATTTAGATTAGAATAGTGGCCGCCTGGCCGGTATGATCAAGCTCTCTCTATGTGTAAGTGTGTGTGTGTGTGTGTGGGGGGGGGGGATTAGGGTATAGCCACTGAACTCTGTGGGTACAGCTTAGGGTGCGGCATTTTTTGTAGGCAAATTTGAGTGTCAGACCTTAAAGATTTGTCGGAAAATTTTTGCGTCATCCCCTTCCCATTCAAAATTTTCTAGCGACGTCTCTGCAGAAAGTGAAACTAGTATACGATAATTAGAAATAGTTTTTTATGTCTTTTTAAATTATCGAATTGAAAATTACATTTAAAACTAAATACAAAAAGAGCCCTTTGCAGGCAATAATATTTGTCCGCATGAGCATTTTTTTTTTTGAGTGCGTGTCGTTCTAGCTTGATCTAATCTAGATATGCAGCAAAAAAGTAGCGAAGAGGCAAGTATGGTATAATGAGGGGATTTTTACTCTAGAATATATCATGAATCCATCAAACCAAATCAAATCAATACTATCATCAGTCCATGCTGTCGGCCTGAGTCCTGTAATAGCCGCCTATGCATAACATGTTGTTATGTCACTGAGGGAAGTTCAGTTTATACAGGGACTAGCAGTAGGGCTCTCTCTCTCCTATTACTTCTTTATATCAGTAGTCAATAGACTTCCTGTCTTTTCATCATAAGAACAAACGCTGACGCTGCTCGAACGCAGCCGTCTCCCCATTATTCATCCGTCATGCATTCAACTCAACACATGAATAGGTCCGATCCCCCATTATTATTTCTTCTTCGAACTATATAGCTCTATGCAAAATTTGAGACAAGCCTTTCACTGAAGTAGCTTTTCATTGCACAGAGTAGGGGCTTCAGTGTATGATACATATCTTGAAATATATCAAACCCTAACTGATGGCAGCACCCTATAAAAAAGTGCTTAACTAAAGGCCACGTGCAGTTGATATGATTCCCCCTCTGTTTTTCTATAGTCTTCTTTATCTTATTTTCTTGACTTCTCCTGTTTTCAATACTTTTTCCATTTCTTCTCTTTCGTTCTTTGTCTCTCCATATCATTTATAATTTCCTCGAATAAGGGGATTAAATAATCCCAGACTGATGTACATGGTTATTTTTAACTTAATTTCCATGACGATGGAAGGATCATACAAGCTAAAACAATATATTTGTGGCTATCGTAATTACGACTCTGTTTTATGTTATTAAACATTGACGTCGATCAATTACATTGCAATGTTTTTAAGTCATCTTTATTCTGAAAATCAGACAAAACTCACGAATTTTTTTTCATATTCCGGGGAGGAAAACACATCAGGAAAAACTTTCTTGGCCCTGTAGCTTGATTCCTTCGCCACCCCATAGTATTTCAGAATACGGCCAGTCAGCAGTATTCTGAAAAACTATTTCCAGGTAGAGAAAAATTGTTAATCTTAATCCTGCCCCTAACTCCCTTCCCCATACTTCCCCTATTAAAGTCTGCGACACAAACTCTATTTTGACTTGGACCGTTTTGTCAATTTCTTACTGGAGTTCTAAATCTACGGCTCATAATTTTCTTCAAGTTAAAATCAATGTGGGCGAAAATATAATTCCTTTTCATTTCCCTGACAATTCGAGATAATTTGCATCTGCCATCACAACATTGTTTTCCTAACTCCCTCCCTTTCCCTCGAGAACCTTGGGAAGTCATGTGGTGCATTCCCAATGTCATATACATGTACCTAGTTAAAAGTATAAGTTGGATATTATTTCCCCCTTCCCTCTGTGTGGGTGTGTGTGTGTGTGTGTGTGTGTGTGCGTGTGACACCCGCCACAAATACGATATCTTGGGAATTTTGTTGCTCCTAGACGTCCCCCCCCCCCCAACACACACAGACACCAAATGCCCCTCGGGTTTAGCGCCCTTGGAGGGTAGGCAGAGGCGGCGCTCTCGTGGGAGCAGGGGGGGGGGGACCACTTTTGAAGTACCCTTTTTTCTGAAAACTGTTCCCCTTCTCTCTTATAGGTGCCCTTTTCTCCTTTTGATAAATGCCCCTAATTCTGTCTAATTTGTGCCCTTTTCTCATTTGATAAGAGCATTTATGCTTCTGATAGGTGCCCCTTTTCCCTTCTAATACGTGCCCTTTTCCCCCTTCTGATAATTACCCCTTTCTCTACGTAATATGTGCCCTCTTAAAGCACGAATTAAAATATCTTTCGACATTCCCCAAATTAAGTTTCTCTTGTCATTTTCATTATATCGCCGTAAAAAAATGCACAAACATAGGACTTCAACGTTACGAAAAAGTCTGAAAACTTTTGCTCCTCGCTTCGCTCGCACATGGATCATTAGACTATCACACATTACTGCCAGTTAGGGAAGCTGAAACATGTCCAGAACCACAATAAAAAGGAAGAAGATGATTGCTTGATATGTGTTAATCATGTTCGGGGAGGGGGCAGGACTTCTATTTTGAATTTTCACTTCTAATTTTGACTAAATTATATTCACCGGCTTGCATGCACAAGCTTAAAAATAAACCGACTTTAATTTGTCAAGAACTTCAAGACCCACCCCCTTCCCACTCCCGAATTTTTCACACCCGTAAATAAAAGAACAGATCACTTATGATCAAATCCTGGCGTATGGCCATATTTTCTCGTGGGAGGGGCTGATGCCTTTCAACCGAGTATCATGTTTGCATGTAATCTAAAAATGAAAATAAATGAATAAATTGCGAGCCAGCGAATTCGCATACTTTTCGTAATGATTTTTTTTCTTTTCTTTTCACCCTCTTTCACCTTCTCTTTTTTCTCTGTTATGTGACTGAAAAGGAAGGGGAGGGGTGTATTCGCGTGTATTGCGAGTATTGCGGCGGGGACCCTTGGACAGGGCCCTTTAAACAAAAAACGTCCTTGAACATGTGTGACCCGGCACCACAAAACCACCAAAAAGTCCCCCCCCCCGAAAACAAACAAACAAACAAATAAACAAACAAAAAACAACAACAACAACAAAACAAACAAACAAACACACAAACAAACAAATCTGAATTTATTCTATTTGGATAGAACAAAGTCTCAGCTTTAAACTTGAAACTTTATAACCCTTTTGATTTAGCGAACGAAAAGAGCTTGTAAGATAGGTTTGCTGGTATCAGTTAGGGAGGAAATGAGCTCTAAAGTTGAGGCCTATATTTGATTTGATTGATTTACATACATACATACAGCGCCTTTCCATATAAACATGCTCAAGGCGCTTTACAATAAGAAAAAATGAAACAAAGTAATTATTTTGCTCTCCAAGTGCACACAACCAAATCCAATCATAGAGAAAACAAATAAGTCTTAAAGGTCATGTCAAGTTTTGGTAAGCCCTCAAAAACTGTTCGTCAGATTTCTTCAATTTTTGTTGATAAATAGCGAGATACTAGCAATACTAAGACACTGTGAAGATTTCGCCTCCTAAAGTTCAATATTAAACAAATAAGAGGCAAAAACTAATTTATGTGCCGGGACAGGCACGTAAAATCCCAACAAAGGTAGCATGTGCTATACACTGTAAACACACGTGTAAAACCAATGATGAGTAGCGCACACACGCTGTCTCTATGCGAAGCCCCAAGATTGCTGTGCGGGGAGCCGTCGGGGTGGAAGGGTCGTAGCATAATGGCATGTGATCAAGCATTCCTTACAGATATTTAAACTGAAATTCACCAGAAATCATAAATGGAATACCAAATGATCTCTTACAGACATCTTTTGATACAAGGAGAACAACATGAGACTATGTTTAACATGTTTCTTTCCAATTTCCTTTTTGCTTCCAATACTGTACATGAGCTTTAAGATTTCTTTTGAAAGATTCAGCTGAAGGGCAGGAACGAATGTTTAAGGGTAGACTATTCTTATTTTATTTACCAATTATAAAAACATATATATAATAACATACATGATAACATGAGAAAATAATATTGGAAGGATCGCCTTGCTCAGCCATTGCAGCTCAGCTGTTCTACAGAGGGGCCATTCAAGCGTGCGGAGCAAGAAAACAAGAAAGAAAATCAATAGAGAGTGAATCAAAAGGCCATAGCAACCGCCATGAAATGAATTGTCGGATTGGGTTGATATTTTGTAGGAGTGTTAAACATAGGTTATTCATTGTATTACCAAGAGTTCAAATGGTGAACATTAGTCATTCGAAAGTTGTTATGATGCACATGACTCGGAGTGTTCTAAGAACACTCTCCATTGTGGAGAGATTATTAAGCGCGCCTCGGCCGGTGGCCTGACACCTGCACTAGACAATGCCTATTCACTCCGTTGGGATGTCTTTCTTTGTTCCCTGTTACATAATACTGGTTTGTTACCTGTATCGTCCTTCTGTTATCATACACTGAACTTGCAATTTAGCCTATAATTAACTTAACCCTTTCAGGACAGGAATTATTTAAGGGTTAATTTGATCACAGTTTGTTCTTCAAATTGGCAACAATTATATTTTTCTTTTAGTGCTACGTGGTTCTAATAAGGTGTAATGTCTTTGAAAACAATATACATGGATAGAAATTTGTTGAATAGTTGAAAGAAATTGCCAATTTTGATGAAAAACAATGATTTTAAACCTCTCAATGTGTTGCCAATTTAAGGATCTCAAAGCTTATTCTTGTTTTTAAAATTCCTGGCATCAAATGCAATATGGTCATGCAATAAAAATGGACATAGTGTGTGCAGAAAATTTTGCTCTTTCTACTCATGCATCTGGTATATTTTTTAGAGCTCTGGATCAAAAGTTATTGAGCCAAACCACAAAATGTGGTCAATTGTCCTGAAAGGGTTAAATAGGACCTACTCTTTTCTTGTTCACATTGATTAACCCATGCAATTTGTTTTACATAGAACTTACATATAGTCTGGGAACCTTCCCGAAATAGTCACCCCGTTTTACATAAATTATGAGATTTTACCCCCTTACAGTTACTTAGACTATCCATGTTACTCACAAAAAGTTTGTCAGCTCGAACGCAGCCGCCGGGTTTGGCCTGGGCTATTTCTCTACGTCAAAGTGGGGGGGGGGGGGGGGGGCACCAGCCAAAAAGGGCACTTTTGGGGAAAAGGGGGCACCTACAAGTGGTGAACATAAAACGAAAAAAGGGACCATTTTTGTGACATTGGTATTACCCTACAGTCCAGTTAACATGATTAATACATTATCAAGCATCATCTTCTTCCTTTTTATTGTGGTTCTGGACACTGCTTCAGCTTCCCCAATAAATTAGCAGTTGTGTGTGGTGGTCTAATGACTCATGTGCGAGCGAGCGAGCAAAAATTTTCAGACTTTTTTCTAATGCTGAATTCCTTTGGTTGAGAATCATTTATAGCGATATAATGAAATTGACAACAGCAAATTAATTGGGGGAATGTCGAATTATCTTTTAATTCATACATTATCCCTGTCGCTTTTCTTTAGGATTACATCTATATCAACATACTTTATGCGATCTGCTTGCTTTCATAAGAGCTAGCGAGCGTAGCGAGGGAGTTTTGGGGAGATTTTCAGAAAATATTGATATGAGATGTAAAAAGGGCATTTATCAGAAGGGGAAAGTTGGCACTATTTAGAAAGGAAAAGGGGCACCTATCAGAAGTACTTATCATCAGAAGAAAAGGGCACTTATTAGAGAGATAAGGAGCCAATTATCAGATTTTAAAAAGGGGCACTTATCAGGAGGGGGAAAAACACTTATCAGAAGGGGAAGGGGCACTTATTAGAAAGGAAAAGGGGCACTTTTAGTAGTAAAAAGGGCACTTATCAGAGAGGAAGGGGGCATTTTTTTAGATGTAAAAAGGGCACTTTTGGGGTACTTGAAAAAGTGGGAGGGCACTGTGCCCCCTGGCCCCCGGGTGCGCTGCCCCTGCTCTACGTTGACTAATTTTCCGACTACTGACAAATGAACGGGCTCTATTCTCTCCGTTTTATATGTTATCATTCCCTGCTTCAGTAGGCTACTCAGGAATGGATAAACAACTGAAAAGGATTGGCTGATGTATGTAAATAATTAGCCACGGCGCAACCTTTACAGCCCGCCCCCCCCCCCCTTCGAGCTTCTAAATTACTTTGAAATTTTATTGCCATGACAGCAAGAATATCTACAATATAATCCGAAATATTCATCAGTGCACATCCTTATCACAATATAACAAGAAAACAATCTTTTGCCTTACTAATATTATTAATAATGTAATTATTATCATTAGTAGTAGTATCATCGACATCATCATCATCACCATAATGACAATTACCATCATGTTGGGGGGGGGGGGGGACATGTAACCCTGTCCCTCTGGATTTGTGATTATAAGACTGAAGCAAGGCAATCATAAATTACGATTTCCTTCGAATTTCGAACCTTTTACCTACTATTTCATGCACTTTATACTTGTGGGCGCATATATTACTGCACAAAATTCTGACGGAGATTGGGATCTCAATTAGGAAGAGGTCATTGACAGAAAAAGGTGATGGGCAGAAATAACTGAAGTCAATAAGAGCAATATATTTGAAGGCACGCAATACTTTTAACCTCGTAATAATGATCCAGACTCTCTCGGATATTTGTTTTAACCATGAAAGAAGAAATAAATAATATTTATGAATAAACAATAATACTCTTCATGAGGAAAACATGTTTAAAACGGTATTCAAATCGATGTTCCTCTTGAATTCCATCGTTAAACGATAAAGCCCACATACTGATTTTAGCCTACCATGAAAATATATATTAAAAATATTTTTAAAAGACAGAGAATTTCGATACTGATAGACTCACTGCTCTTAGTAAATGCTAGTTTTAGAGTCCCCAGTAAGATAGAACGAAACAATTAGATTGTTATTTACAAGTGTTTTTATTGAAGTATATAAATACAAGAATAGATAGATACGTATTGAGAAAATTTAATACAACGGATCATCATGAATGTGTCCCGCAGACTTGACCCGTCATAAGAGTGGTTTGCCGCGTAGAGAAAAACACGTAGAAGTACACAATAATGTAGCCGTAGAGGGGGCTATAGCGTTTCAACCAGAGCGCGTTGATAGAGAGAGTTGTGACACGCGCACAATGAGCATGCGCGTACGCGCTCTTAGTTTAAAACATGGCGGATCATGGAGCTCCCAATAGTTCCCTTTCACGTACATTCTCTATGAGAGGGAACTTTTTGAAGCTCCATGAAATGAATGACCAATCAGAAGCGACCTCCAATGTCAGGACTCTCTGTATGGATAGCTCTGGTTTCAGCGAGTCTGCAGAGAAGACCAAAAATAAATCGCGGCTTTTCAGCACCGGGAGACGGGATCGCTTTTGTCAGACACAGCGTCTTCGTTCCCCAGGGGGTAAAATCCAGGAAGCGAGAAACGCTGTCGCTGATTGGCCGCTTGCGTTCTTTTGTCTAAAACCCCCGTGCTTATGCACCACATTTCGCTAAGCTACCTTAATTACGTATTTTAAATAGGTGTCCTTGATTGCACATCTCGCGCATGTGGGTTGATATGACATTGTGTTTCATGTATACATAGGCCTAATATTATGTCATTCAAATGTAGTCATTATCTCTGTTAACTCCCATTTCATGAGATTTCCATTTGAGAGCCTAGGACAAAAGGGATGTGCAGTTTCTGTAGTCGCTTGAATACAGCATTTTTTTATCCAAGTAGTAATCTCACACATTGGCATTAAATGTGTACCAGAGGAGAGTTGAGCCATGGATCAAGTCTCCTAATGATTAGTGGCTCATCTCTCACCAGGTCGGCCTTTTTGACATGTGAATTGACTCCCTTCAAAGCAGTTCTATCAAATTCCATCAAAACATCTTCAATAAATTTACAATGCATAGGCTACATGTTGCCCACAATGCGACAAAAGTAACTGTTCCTATATGTAAAGGATAGAAAGTGTCGAACCTCTAACTCTAAAATGCACTTTTTGGAGCAATTTAGAGTTCTTCCTTCACCTCATGTTTGTAGAGCTGTTATGCAACTTTTTGCCTTAACTGAAAAGAAAGATATGTGACACACTACCAACAGGGGGCGTTTGAACTTTCTTTCTTGAATGCAAGTGGTAGTGGTGGATCAACTCTCCTTGTGGCGCAACTCACCTGGATCTCCCCTACATGTATCGTTTACACCAAATAGATTATTCTTTTTTTAAATAATAGTCACAAGACCCAGCCCTGAAAGACCGGGGTATGAATGAGAACTCGAAGATCAGAGGGTATTATGAGAAAGAGGATGCCGACATGTCTGCTTGGGGGGGGGGGGGGGGGGGGGGGGGGTGGACTTCGATCAAGGGGAAGGGAGACGGAGAGTAAAGAATAAGGGATTAAGAGAGAATGAAAGAGAGAGAGGGGAGTGGGGCTGTAGAGTTATTAAGGGGGGAATGAGAAGATGGGGTAAAATAAAGAGAGTCAGATGAAGGGAATGAGCAAGAAATGGACGAGGTGAAAAGAATAGTGGAAATGAAAAAAGAGAAAGAAGAGGGTAAAACTGAGACACGGAAAAGTAGAGCAGGAGAGAGAGAGAGAGAAAGAGAGAAAGATGGTGGAGGGGGAGGAGGTGAGACTGAGTGTAAGAGAAGAAATTGGGAAAGATGCAGACAGGTCCCATATTGTAAAAAATAGCATTGAAAAGAAATCTCGAGTGAGATAGAAAGAATGTGAGAAGAGTAAGAGAGAGTAAAATGAGAGGAGTAAGGAATGAGAAAGAAATGAAGCAAGAGAGGGGATGAGATAGCTAGCAAAGTCTGGAATAAGAATAAGATTAATAGAGTGAGAGACAGCTTGGGACAAAGAGAGAAATTGATTTTAAGTAGGGAGACATAGGGTGGTATAGGGTGGAAAGAATGAATAGGGGAAAGGGAGTTCCAGATTAAAAAAAAAATGTTTATACATGATTCAGCCCCCTACTCCTTTCTCACTCAAACCTCTTTTTTTTCGAAATCATCTTTCAATGTTGATCCATAATTCATCTCCCTCTCTCTCTCTCTCTCTCTCTCTCTCGCTTTCTTATGTATACCCATATTTTCTGCTTCCTTCCTCTCAATCCCTTTCTTTCAACTTCTCTATAACTGAAGTTTCCTTCTATTCAGATTCAATAATTAACTCCAAATCAATCGTATGGAAACATTCATTTTCAGATATATTCTTGGCACATATCCGGACTCATTGTTTTTCTCCATAAACCATCTTTATCTAGCAATTTCATTCTAATTTCCTTCATACCTCTCCTTTATTTTAGTGCTCTATCATTCTTTTCTGCTCTGGAAGTACTTAAAAATGTATGTAGCAATGTTCATGAGAAATCTTAGACATGTTAGAAGCATGCCTTTTTTTCTATATCTATCATGTAATGTACACAGGGGCGGCGCCAGGGTATTTTGATAGGAGAGGCAAGACGACCTAAAAATGACGTCATATTTTTTCTCCATTAAATAACAGGGGTAATATAGAGTTACATGTTTAAGACCTCTCTTTTTAATACTCCTCTTTCTTCTTTCTTCCCTTTTCTCCCCTTTTCTTCCTCCTTTTCTTCTTTTTTCTTCTTTTTTTTTTTTAATTGAAAAATCATAGGGGGGGGGGCGGTCGCCCCCTCTGCCCCCCCCCCCTGTAGCGCCGCCCCTGGATGTACAATCATGTAGATTGCACAATTTCTGGCATGGTTCTTCAGACATTCATACGACGCCTTGAAAGTCAACAATAAACAAAGTTTCATTACCAAGCTTCTTTATTTTGTTAAATTATTTAATGAATGAAACAAGCTGATAATATATCAAGAAATTTGTGAATGTTGAGATAACAATTTCTTTTAGAATTCATAGATTAATAGATCACATTAGATTCATGAACATGATGGGACAAACTATAAGAAATTTGTGAATGTTAAGATAACAAATTCTTTGAGAATATCAAATTGTAATGTGACAGCGGTGACATTATTTAATAGTGTCGGACAACTCTCTCATTTGTTTCTGGCGATCATAATTTCCATTTTTGCCTTCCGTGCTGTTTTCTAATATTAATTAAAAATAACATGATGTTATATGTCCTCCAGTAAACAAAATACTTGCTTCTCAGTCATTGAATTTTGAAAAATGATTGATTTCCGTAATTATGATGACAGAAACAAATGGCATAGTTTTCCTATATACTTGCAATTAGAATCAAATGCATGCAGTGCAAATATAATGATTTTATATCTAAAGTAAGGAAAGGTGGTAAGGGGGGGGGGGGGGGCTGGTCACGGAGCTCCTTTATCACTTTGAGACCAGTGTGGCCTTTCACGTTTCAAAATTATAGTTAATCTGTAATTGATGGGAATCTAATGACTGAAAACTGCCCTCTTCCCTTTACAGATAAGCTTGTGTAATTCCATACATACAAACTTTTCAGAATGTTAAGTTTTCAGAAATGAGAAGCAATATATTAACTATAGAGTAAGCAATAAATTCAAATGGAAATTTTTAATTGAATCTAAATTGGTCTAACTTGCAATATTATGTTTAACTGCATTAAATTCAATTTTGGGTATTCTTTTCAACTAACTGGATAATGAAAATAGCAAAGCATATGTAATTGTACTGTTCAGTCTCGCCAATTCTAGAAAAAAAAATCCTCAAACTCATGCCTATGATGATGACTCACTAAGGGCAGCTGCAAAATATAAGAATTTAGATATTTGCCTTTTTTAAATTGTCTGATTACTGTCGCAGGGTTGGCGATTTTTTTTGGATTTTTTTATAAAAATCAAAAAATCGGATTTTAAAAATTTAAATCAGATTTTTTTGATTTTTTTGATATTTTTAAAATTTCGTCAGAAATTATGTTCAATTAGAAAGAAATCTTGACGTAATAATAGCATCAGTCTTAATCTTATCATAAATTTTACCCCTAGCATTGTTCTTAACAGTTTACTTTGTAATTTAGCCCAGTTAAAAAATATTACATAACCAATAACAATTTTTGAAAAAATTTCCTCCAGAGGCACCAAATGTGTACATATATTTCAAATATGAAATTGCCTATCGAGAGTTTTTATTCCATCATTATTTCCTCATACATATTAGTTATCAAGGTTGATTAAAATCGGTGCTTTAAGAAAATGAAATTTGTGTTTTACATTTGAATCACATGATTTTTATGTAATCAACTTTTTAAAAATTCTCTCGAAAAGAAGCAAACATTGTCTTCCTATTTCAAATTCAAAATTGCCTTTGTGCCTCCACTCTAAAGGAGCGGGGGACATTTTTGGGCTTGCATTCAGAGTTCCATCCTTGAGTGCTCTGTCTGTCTGTCTGTTTGTTATATTCTTGTTATCACATTAACTTCAGGACCACTTGATTGGATTTTAATTAAACGTGGGTCAAGTATAGGTACTCTTAGGCAGCAATGATCTGAATAGACTTCAGAGTTGTCAAGTAGGCATATGTACTGTGATGCAAGGATAAACCAGTTAGATTTCAGAGTTAAAGTTTTGATGAGTTTCAGAGTTCCTTGCAAAAATGTTAATTAGTATTGTTACAGATTTCAACTGAGCAATTTAACGGCATCGCAGCCAATATTTATGCCTCCACACTCCCATAACATTTTAAGTTCTTTGTAACGGGCTAAAACCTTGCATCTAAATTTGAATGTCTCTTGTGTGATCAGAAATAACGACAATGCAGTAACAAGGTAAAATCAGACATGTACAAGGCCCTTACACTGTAACTTTTGAACTTCAAAGTCTAATCAGTTTATTGGTACCTATTTGACCCAAGTTTCATTAAAAACCAATCAGCAGCTCTGAAGTTCTAGCAGTAATAAGAAATAACATATAGACGTATACAAACGCACAGTATGCATGCAAGGATACGCTTGGACACCTGCATGGACAAACCGCCAAAAACATGAAAACATGAAAACAAAGATGCCAATGGATTATAACAATGCCCCTCCCCCACATCCAGCATACTTGAACAAATTTTAGTAATACTATCAACCCTGTTACCTAACCATAAATATGATTTATTTTCTTACCTCTATTTTGACATAATATGGAAACATTTTCTCATAGTACAACATTGTCTGTGAAAGAGATTTAAATCAGTGAGTGATAAATGATGTGAATGAAAGAAAATGAGAATATGTTTTGGCCATGGACCTGTATTACATGTAGATGAATCATTAAAGTTAATTTGTAAGTAGTCTTTTCACCTTAAAGGTTAAACATTGTAAGTTTTCCTTGTAAGATTTCACATATAAAGTTAAATCTTGTTTGATAACAAAATAAAATCACATCATAAACATTATTCTCAAAGCCTAAAGTTTTTGGAAGTGAAGTGAATTAGTGATAATCATTCGCAAAAAAAATCCGGGTTAATTCTCTTTTCCATTTAAGATTTGTCTAAACAGTAGGATTTTGTTGGGTTTGTAGGGGTAAAAATGGAATTATGAAAGCATTTATCAGCATTGTTGTGCCTTTCAATGCCTAAATGTACAAATTTGCCATTATATTCATTTGAAAAATCATTTTTAAAACATAATCATTGTATATAATACACAAGTCTATAGGGATGATTTAAATCAGTGATTTTTTTTTTAAAATCGAGGTGATCTAAATCGCGATTTAAATCCGCCAACCCTGTTCTGTCGTAAGGATGAGTAGCACAGAATGAACTGTTCTCTTCATCATACTTTTATTTTCAATACCCCCCTCATATTGATATATCTTTGCCTTTTTCTTAATTCTTTATATTCATCGTCTGTGACTGCCAATGTTTGGGAGATTCTTCAGGGTCCTCCCTGTCAGTGCCAATGCCTCATCAATCTGGAGAGAAAATAATGAAAAGGTCTTGCTATACACACATGTATAAATTATTACAAAGTGTCTATGATTTGAAAGTTAATTTATATTGAATCTGGAAGAAAAAATATAGTCGTATCTTATTGTATAGTGGCGAATAAACAATATCTGAATTTGCAATGACATCAGGAAGCAAACGGTATAGATATGATCAGGGAAGACAGGGACAATGTTACAGAAGGGGGGGGGGGCAGTTGCAAGAACAGTTCTTGTCCCCTCCGATTTACCAAATACCCCCCCCCCCCAAAAAAAAAAAAAAAAAAAAAAAAAAAATGATAATAATAATTTAGAAAATAAATAATAATAATTAAAATAAATAAATAAAAAAAAAAATCAAACTTTTGAATGAAGTCTTCTTGACACTAGCATGGCTACGACAATCGTTCCCAACATATTTTGTTTTACTGTGAAACAAGTTAGTCAAGTTAGTCAAGTTAGTTGTGTATACCGGTATTCCCAAGAAAAGGCAGTTTTTACAGTTAATATCTAATCTCACCTGTAATATAGATGATACATGTGATGGCCTCAAATGTTATGCAGCTACTACACCTTCTGGGTACTTATTGTATCAGGTCTTTTTCGAGTAGGTAGCCCCCCTTTGTGCAATCTTGAAAGTCAAGTTAGTCATCCTTATGCAGCACTTGTACCTGAAAATGAAACCACAATACATTTTTGGTTTATAGTCTGAGGTCTATCATCACATGCTCATTTTTAGGTTGCAAAAGCTGAGGTATTTAATGGCGAACTAAAATTGAACTTAGTTTAGTTTGTATAAGAGAGATTGACTCAGTCTATATCTTTTCCCTAAATGTACACTTTGATATTTGGATAGAAACTGTAACTGTAAATTATTGAGCCGCCCCCCCCCCTCAATAAATACAGGCAAAATTTTAGATGGTCTAAAAGTAATTTAAAAAATACCCAATGTAAATGTTTGTTGATAGAGAAATAAATATGTCCTTAGATCTAAAAAAATAATAAATGGCCAAACACAAAATTATAAATCCGACTTAAGTTGTTAAAGCTAACAATATATAAACAGGTCTACCAACTAGAAAGATTTAGATTAGGTCGAATTAGACTAGACTTAACAGATATAATCTTTTGTTAAAACGGATCTTGTGTAGAAGTTTACCCTTTTCTAACATTTCTCTAGAATCTGATTTATTCTGTTGTTGGATGTAACAGTTAGAATATAGATCAATATTTAAAAATAAGTAGGAATTCAAGTCAGGAATGAATACGGGCGTAAACAGGCATAATTATCCATTCTTAGTGGGGATATGATCTATTCATCATCAGATTTAACAGTTAGTTGGTTTACTCAGTCTAGACCAGACTTAACGTTACTAGGTCTAACCATGACCATGGTCTAACGTTAGACTCTCCAACTAAAGTTTCCAAACACGGTTAGAATCTAGATCTAGATCTAGATCATCTATTCTACCTTTTTACTAGATCTATATTATTATTGGATCTAGCATAAGTTAAATAATAGACTAGATCAAAGTTAGGTCGAACTGTTGGATCTAACGTTAACTAAAAAATATTGACATAGATCTAGATCTCCATGAATAGTTCCAGGAACTCCTCCTGGGCTGAGCATGTGTGGAAATTACAAGGAGGCAAAAGAGGAAAAGAAAAAGAGGAAGAAGAAAGAAAGAAAAATAAAATAAAATGTAGATCTAAGCAGAGTTAGATCTAGATCAAGATCTAAATGACATGTTAGACCCCAGAGTAGACTCTCGAGCCTAGATCCATGAAGAAGAAGGAGAAGAAGCAGAAGAATTGGAGGAAGAAGAAAGGAGGATGAGTCTGACAAAAAGAAGACGAAAGGAGGAGGAGGAGGAGAAAAATAAGAACTCAGAATAAAATTTAAAAGAAGATGAAGAGGAAGAAAAAGAAAAAGAAGAAGGAGGAGGAGGATCGAGGAGAAGAAGAAAAAGAATTAAGTTCTTCACTTTTATTTAGTTTTAACAATTACTTTGCAGAGCTAACATTTTGTTAGATCTGAAAATAAATTCTTGTTTCTTACCTCGAACTGGATAGCTGGGACTCGTCTTGTCTTGATTGAAGGTAAATTGAGTCGCTTTTGACTTTGACACTCCTGGCTGAACAAAGAAATTTTGTCCCTTATCAGAGAGAGAAACGCAGCTTACAAGAAAATGAAGAAAAATATGAAAGACGAAACGCTGTCTAAATCATATCGAGCGTTACGAAATTTAGTTCAAAGGAAAGTAAGAAAGGCAAAGCTCGAGCATTTGCAAAACCAGATAGAAGAAAACAAACAAGATTCAAGGAGACTCTGGCAGAATTTGAAAAACTTAGGATTAAAAAATAAGAAAAGTAAAGTTCAAGAAACTGTCATAAGTATCAATGGAAAATTGTGTCATGATAAAATGGCTATAGTCAATGAATTCAATTCTTATTTCACAAATGTTGCTGCCAATTTAGTTAACAAACTACCTCCATTGAATAACCTGTTCAGTGTAGATAATAATAACAGTGTTCATGAGTTTTACGAAGAAAAAGGTGTAACTGAAGATAGCTTTGAGCTATTACCAGTTAGTGAGCAATTTGTGTATAATGAGTTACGTAAATTAAACGTATCCAAAGGTACGGGTCTAGATCTGATTCCTGCTAAATTTTTGAAAGATGGCGCAAAAACTTTATTTAGACCTCTTTGTTTTATAAATCAATCTATCTATTATGACGAGTACTTTTCCTGACGATATGAAAATAGCTAAAGTGACACCGCTGTATAAAAAGAAAGACAAAACAGATGTTGGAAATTATAGACCAATTAGTGTATTAAGTGTAGTTTCGAAAATTATGGAAAAATCGGTTCTTGTTCAAATTGAAAAATACTAAAAGAAAAAAATCTAATATATGATTTTCAGTCTGGCTTTCGTCACGACTACTCGACTGAAACAAGCCTAATTCATTTAACAGATTACGTGAGGACCGAAACCTCACATGGGCACTTCGTTGGTATGGTGCTTCTTGACCTACAAAAGGCTTTCGATACTGTTAATCACGAGATATTATTGAAAAAAACTACAAGTAATGGGATTCAGTACGGCGAATTTAGCATGGTTCAGATCGTACTTATCAAACCGACACCAGCTGGTTGCAATCCATGATGTATATTCAAAATTACTTCCAATAACTTGTGGAGTTCCACAAGGGATCATTTTAGGCCCAATACTCTTTACGAGTTATATAAATGATATGTGTATTTGTGTAAAAGATTGTAAGCTATTATTATATGCCGATGACAGTGTATTACTTTATTCAAATTCTAATCCAAAATCTGTTGAGGAAAAACTCAATGAAGAGCTGTCAATATGTGTAGATTGGATGACAGACAACAAGCTCTCTTTACACTTGGGTAAAACAGAAAGCATTTTGTTTTGTAGCAAAGGCAATGCTAAAAAATCTGATGGTTTCAAAGTAGCATACAAAGATCAAATAATTCAGAGAAAAGAATCTGTAAAATATTTAGGCGTCCACTTAAGCCAGGTTTCATTTTCATCCTTAGTAGATTCTATAGTAAAAAAGCTAACTCCCGTTTGAAATTTTTGTACAGATACCAAAATTGCATGAATTCACATGCAAGACGTATACTGTGCTTTGCTCTCATTCAGTGCTTATTCGACTATGCTAACGCCGCGTGGTATACCAATTTAGGCAAGTCGGAACAAAAGAAATTAAAAATCATTCAAAATAAAATGGTTAGATTTATTCTTTGTTTAGGTCCAAGAACGCACGTTGGCTATAATGAGTTATCTGCAGTTGGACTACTTGATGTCAGTCAAAGATCAAAACAACTCATACTACATCACGCGCACAAAATATATCACTCGAGGGCGAATCATTATATTGGCCACAACTTTAATCTTATTATTGATTTACATAATTACGAAACAAGAAATAGTCAATATAACTTTACATTGCCCGAACGAGTAGGCAGTATTGGCAACTGCTTCTATTATAATGCAATCAAACACTGGAATTCCCTCCCTAATCACATTAAAGCAATAGGAAACTTCGCACATTTTAAGAGAGTTCTAAAAGATTTCCTATCACTTGAGTCTAAGAGAACAGAAACAAGTGACATGATTTACACATTTGTGTGATATGGCTAAGATTTTCAGATCAATATTCTTTTCTCTATACCTTGTTCTTATTTATATGTATTGTTTTATTCTTGGGTTTAACTTTTTTTTTTTCTTCTTCATTCAGTTTTGTTGCTGTTATACTTTTCTGTAAATATGTTTCATCTGTATATAAGAACTAATGCCATACATTTCCATAATTTTCTTGTAATGCTCTGTTTAGGACCCCATTGTAAATAAGCTCTCGAGCTTTCATGGGTCATCCTGTCAAGCTTTCATGAATTTTTTATTTTATGTATGTGTATATTTGAACTTGACAAATAAATCAAATCAAAAAATCAATCAAGTCTTTTCCTGAAACAGGCTGGCTGTTGCTTATAAATACTGACTAATATTATTCCTCTTGCTCATTTTCTCACTAGTCTATTTTGTTTCGCCCAGACCGTCCAGTTATACGGTAAGAGGAGACATCCTCGACCTTCACTGCTAAGTGGTTCAGCAAGCACAGTCTACGGTACACAGGTTTCAGCCCGCCAGAGTTGTGGGAGCGAATTGTGCGTTGTGTGCGTACAACTTCAGCTGCTTTTGTGCGATGAGCTTTTTCCTGGTTTTGGTGATCATCTCAAGCATAGATCTCAAGCAAATTGACGCTGACGTCATCATTTTGCACCATCCTGATTGGCCAAAAGATTAAAATCGCACGACTCATCGCAAAAGATTCAACATGTCGAATCTCTGCGATTTGGGCCCTCTTGCATAAAAAAGTTGCGATTAAACGCAACTCAAAAAATTAAACGCAACTCAATTTTCAACCAATCAGCATCGTGTATTTGGGACTTGCGTTTAATTTTTTGAGTTGCGTTTAATCGCAACTTTTTATGCATGAGGGCCTTTGGTCTACGATTGTCCAGCGACTGATCGGATCGCTGTCGTATTATAGCACACTACACGATCCGATCAAAAATCAGTCGGATCGCAGCCGGATCGTACAGTGTGCGCCGGGCTTAAGGACAAAATAATGTTTCTCTACCTCTGTTTTTATCTGTTTATGTTGAAGTCAATACAAAAACATAAAGGGCATGTATTGGTGAAAATTAAGGAACTAGGATTCATACAATTAATAAAATAATAATAATAATATTGAATGACTTTTCTTTCGTGGGACACAAGGGTATATCGCACTCGCTTTAAAAATATTTCACTCGTCGTGCCGACTCGTGAAATATGCTCATAGCTCGGGCGATATAACCTTGCATCCCACTCAAGGCCATTCAATATTATATGATTATACAACACCTACTAAGATTCTTGCAACCCCATTGGTTAATTCTTAATCACATGACATGCGATAAAAGTAATGTTGAACAGTATCATTCTCCAGGCGTGCAATTCCGTTTGATCCTTTTGCACCATTGCACGCTGACGTCACTAACGTTGTACACAGTACAATGTGAGGTGACATCACCGTGCAATGGAACAAATGGATCAAACGAAATTGCACTCTGACGTCACAATAAACATAAGGCATGGTACGCGCGGAGCAGTTTAAATATTAATGCAACACAAAAATATGCAGCGATATGATCGACGCGCAAGATATCATTGGCATGCTAGCTGGGTACGTAGCGTACATCTGATTTTTCCCCGATCGAGGATTTGTTCTTTGACTCTTACACTGTAAGTTAAAAAACTTACATCATGGCAGGACCAAACTTGGTATTACTAAATAATGAAGAATTGAATGAATTATTATCCGACTCCGATGCTCACAATACTAAGAGAGGTATTAAGTTTGCGAAGAGCCGTTTGGAATCCTGTGCAAAATGTGTATCAATGTCATTAGCGGAGGTCAACAGTTTGCCGGATCCAGAGCTGGATAAGTCTCTCTCTCGATTTTACGCTGGTTTATGGAAAAGATGATCATTGATGATGGAAGTTTGTACGCTAAGAAATCTATGCAGTCTATCAGATATGGAATCCTTCGCCATTTTGAGTCTACCAAAGGAGAGGATATTACAAATGCGGTAAAATTTCCGGAGAGTCAAAGGGTCTACAAGGCTATGATGGTCAAGTTGAAGAAGGAAGGAAAAGGGTTCGTCAAGCATAAAAGTGCAGTAACTGACAGTGACATGGCAAAGATTTTCGAATCAGATGCAGTCAACCCTGATACTCCACTTGGTCTTCAGAACAAAGTGTTTTTGGACGTCATGACATACTTTGGGCAGAGAGGCCGCGAAAATCTTCGTGATGATACGACAGTAAACGACTATATTTTCCATACTGATGAAGACGGGCTTAGTTACTTTGAGCATTGTGATACGCTAACAAAATCGAGACAGGAAAATGAAGACGAAGAATTTGGTGGTCGCATGTATGAAATACCTGGGTCTTCGAGGTGCCCAGTCACTTCTTTGCAAAAGTATTGGGCTTCCTTGAATCCCAAGTCAACCCACATTTGGCAGCGACCAAAAGCTTCTTCACCATCTGATGGACCGTGGTATGACAATGTCCAGTTGGGAGTAAATTCCCTGGGAAATAAAATGAGAAAGATTGCTGAGAGGGCTCAGTGTGATCATCATTACACAAATCACAGCCTGAGAGCTACCACAGTTACGATCCTAGATCACGCAGGATTCGCAAATCGTGATATTATGGCAGTCACAGGACACAAATCTGAATCATCTCTGAAAAATTATGCTGGAACTAGTGACAATAAAAAGAAGATGATGAGTGCAAAAATCTCCAAATCCATACAGGAACTTCCTTCCACATCAGGATCTAACGATGGACTCGGACCTCTGAATGTTATGACATCTCGATCTAACGTTGTCGTTAGACCTAAAGTTGGATCTAACGTTACATGTAGCCCTCCTGGGCTAGGCCCTGAAATGTCTGCATCCGTCATGGACGAACAATTTGCCGATACCGGACCAGAATCTACCGTGTCTACTGGAGATATAGTTACTCTTTCCCAAGAACAGCTTATTTTACAGGAATCTAACTTAAATATTCAGAACACATCTTCTTCCACAAGCTCCGTGCAACATTTTCATTTCCACGGACCCTTTACTTTTTACAACAGAGAGATCTAACGTTAGATCTAGTCCAAGATCTAAACTGTTTTGTACTGCGTTTCTGACTGGATTCGATTCTTATCTGATGGATTTTGCCTTTGATACTGTTGAAATCAAGCGTTTTTTGAGAGTGATACTGTTTTCTACTGTTTGCATGAATTCGATTCTCTAGACTAAGACAAGTTCGAACTTTATATTATCTGATTGATCTGCCTTATTAAAGACCTAACGTTACTGTTAAAATCCAGCGTTTGTTGATGAGAATGACACTTCTATAAACTTAAGACGTGTTTCTGATTCGATTCTTATCTGACTGATCTAGCCGTTTTCCCCATCGTTTTGGATTTTATTGCATGGATTATTGGAGTTCATTAAAGCCAGCAAGCTACAAATATTTGGTAAGTTGAACGATAAATTATGATAATTCTGCTTTCTTTCTATCTCTCTCTCTCTCTCTCTTTGTACATGTACACACTGACTCGGCCGGGCGCGCTGGGTACAGTGCAGTCGTTTGCGTGCTCACTATCGATAATTTTATCGGTCGCTGAATCTGGTCGGTCATACTTGGACTAGTAAAACTGTTCTTTTAAGCTCGTTAATGTCCGAGGTGTTGTATAAAACAAATAGTGAATGGCCTTTATTCGTACAATGGAACAAGATTTTGCATTCGGTGAAAGATGAGACACTCTATTATATAATAGAGCGTCTCTTATCTTTCTCCTCGTGCAAAAATCTTGTACCATTGCACTCATGGCCATTCACTATTTGTATATTATTGCACGGTCATCCGGGTACTTTGACACAAACCATGAGATATTGTTTTAAAATTGCACGGTCATCGGGTACTTACGCGCAAACCATGAGATACACTGATTTTCTGGTTGCCTGAAAACCCTTCATACTAATAATAATATATTGGTTTACCGAACAAACCTTTTTTTTTTTTCTTTGACCTTTCCAAGAAACCAGACGAGGTTAACGCACTTTGCCGTCAGCAGTCATTGATGAAAATAAATTTCTACTTTTGGGGAACATTTTTTTCCAAATTCTGTCTTATTAGACGTTAGAATGCCGCACAAGAAGTAATTTGCATTATGAATGTCTTATGTATGTATGTGTTGAAGAAAAGATGATATTTTGTGTAGTTAGGTAAAAAAGGGCGATTTATTTGGTTCAGGTCGATGACCGGGTCAATGTCAAGATACCGTTGAAAATGCATATGTGTACAGAGCCTATAGTGAAAGTAAAGGGATAGATTATGTTAATGAATTTATTTAGCGTGCGAATGGAGAGGGCGCATGCAGTTAAATGATAAGGTAAAGGTGATGTGTTTCGCTAAATGAAAGGAATTTAGTTCAGCTTTTGGAAAATGGAAATTTGTTTTTTAAAAACTCAGAGTCAAAGAGTAAATTCAGCAGTTAATTAAGGTGAAATATGAGTTAATATTATGGATGAAGTTAACTAGGGTTGATGAAATCTAAAGCAACTTGCAGTCTCCTATTAGTTGAATTTGTGCAAAAGACATGATGGTTTAGAGGTTATCATGTTTATGTATTGATAAAAGCATAACAGACAGGAGACAGGGAATCATTTGAGTACATGTATAAGTAGTTTATCATTAGAGTCAAGGAATATGGCAGGTATTTGTGTATGTGTTAGTTTAAGCTAATGCAGTTCTATTAAAGGGATTACAGATGCATGCTCTTATTTAAAGGGAGCACACTGTTAAAACATGTATTAAAAAAATACGGATTAAAAAATTGTTGATTAAAAATCGCTCAACATTGGTTATAAAATGAGTGTTGCTTAAAAATGACTTTTAATCTTGCGTGGGTTAAAAATATTGTTGATTAAAATTATTGTTTTTAATCTTGTTGGTTACTTTGTAACCAACATTGATTAAAAACAGTGTTCTCTGCTTTCCCGCCAAAATGATAGTGCTAACTGTCGAGACACTTTATCTTTTTGTTGGTTAAAGTTTGATCAAAGTTGATTAAAATACCGATCGCGTGACTGAACAGCGCATTGATTTGGAACAAATTTGCTGCGCGCATATTATCTATCGCAGAAATTGTTTGCGATAAAAATGGAAGGCGTTGTCATTCAAGTCGCTGAATGATTGGGGACTTTCAAAGAGCTTGTCAGCGTGTTTGAAGGTGAGAAACTCTTTTCATATCTGTGATTGTTGTCTAGCTTAATCTTGGGAATAAACAGATCTGTAGTGTGATCTTTCTTTCTAATTAAAACGGCTTGGAAGCTAGTTCGACCTGCTCGATCTGGACTAGACCTGGCTAAGCCAGGCCCACTGGTAGATCGTCTGACTACGCCTACGGTAGCTAGGAGGCGACACCGGCGGTATGGCGGTGTGTTCACCTTCGCGGATGTCCATATTTCGCGGACAGGTCAATACGACAAAAACTGAAACCAGAACTAGAACTTAAAAAAAAAAAAAAAAGATATAACATCAATGTAGGCGTAGGCGTAGTCTACGGCCGGTGGGCCTGGCTTAGTCGGGTCTAGTCCAGGTCTGAACTTCCCAAACCGCTTAACTTAGAAAGCAAGATCACACAGTAGATCTATTTCTTTATAAGATTAAGCTAGACAACAATCACAGATATGAAAAGAGTTTCTCAGGTACCAAATGAGGCTAACCAACAAATGGTTAAACATTTAACCAACAATTTGTTTAAGTTTAATCAACACCAATTTAACCAATGTTGAGCAAAATACGATTAACCAACAAATGGTTAAACATTTAACCAACGAAATAAAACTAACCAACAAATGGTTAAACAATTAACCAGCAATATGTTTAAATTTAATCAACACCGATTTAACCAACGTTGAGCGAAATACGATTAACCAACAAATGATTAAAACTTTTAATCAACCACAGGTTAAACTTTAATCAACAGGCCGGTGATTAAAGTTTTAACCTACAAATGTGTGGTTCACCTGGTAATCCTCGGTTGATTAAAATTTTAACCAACAAGATTAAAAATTTTAATCAACGTTCTAACAGTGCATTAGAAATGAGTATAAATGTTTTAAACTAAGAATTTCTTTGTTTGGTTTCATACAAGGAATGTTCATGTTTAACAGACGTTTAAAGGCAAGAGGTTAATTGCTTTGATGATACACCGTGTACCCACGTACTATTCTTAATTCACATGACACAAAGAACTAGTCAATATACACTAGATTTCTGACTTACAGGAATTTATTTGTGAACTGGTCAGGAGATAATACATGCTTTAAATTACACAAGGCAAGCAAACTATCTGAGAGAACAGTTATTAGAAATTTACTGATAGATCAAGTTGGTTAATATTGATATACAGCTTACTTATGATCTGTTTCTGGTTTTTCTTCTGATTGCAGATTGAAGAAATTATATACAGTTACCGGCATTTCTAACAACAGAGCCTAAGTCTCCATCCTTCGGTGATCCATATATAGTTATTACTATTATTATTACTATCATTATTATTTTCAATATTAGTAGTAGTAGCATTCCTCTTATTATTATCATTATTATTATAATCATGATCGTTATTATTGTTAAAATTATTTTAACGGTTTTGTGCCTAGATTTTTTTTTTTCACGATACGTAACAGTTTGGCTTTCTGGTATTGTGTGTTCTATCTACTGTCGATGTAGACCTGTCATAATATTTTTATTTTTTAACAAAGATGTCCTATTAAAGTTTTATTATATTCCTTTAGATGCATATTTATCGCTGGCATGGAATGGAATTTAACAATGCACGTTGAAGCCAATTTATATGCACAGTCCTTCCTAGCCATCAACTTCACCATGTTCACATGTTTTAGTAATGTATTATTGTTATGATACATTTTTCGTATTGATCCTTCGCCCTAAGAAGCATAATCTTCACAGCTTTTTCTCTATTTCCCCTTCTCTCTCTCTCTCTCTCTCTCTCTCCACCTCCCTCCCACTTCTATCTACCTCCTCCATCTCCCCCCCCCCCTCTCTCTCTCTGTCATGTATCTCTCTGATTATATCTACCTATGGTCAAATGTATTAGAATACTGTGTTACTAGAGTTGTTGTTGATTATTACGACTTTCCAAGGATACAAAGATAAAGAATTACATTTCATGTTCCCATCATAATCGACAACAAAAGGAATAAGCTTCAGGTTCACACAGCTATTCAGAATTGAAATTCACTTGTTTTACTTCAAAACATAGAATATCAGAACCCCACTGTAAATAAAGTTATACATGTATTACATCTTACCGTGTAAAAAAAATATACTGCTATATATAATATATATAAGGGCATTTAGTTCACCGGAAGTCTTCCTTTCCTTATTTCCTTATCATTTTCATTTTTGGATACATAATTGAGGGTGGAACACGGCCCCTAAAAAGTATGCTCTACAATACCTGCATTTTCAAAGATCACAAATTTAATGTTGATTTCTGAATTTATCCTTGGTACATCTGATTTCCACAATTGTGAATATCTCAGGGATGAAGTATTCACAATGGTGGAATACTTCAGGGATGAAATTGTTTCAAACTTACATAATTCATAAATAAGATTCCTATCATATTGATATATTGCAAAAGACCAAAGTATTTGAAAATTCAATGCGAGAACAGTGAGAAAACAAATACATGCATATCCAGCCAGAGAGACAGATTGACTTATACAGTAGCCATGGTAGCGTCCTCTAATACCAAAAAATGAAGCAGATTTAAAAAAAAAAAAGATTTTCATGATTTTTAATTTGGACGTACACCCACAAAATACATCAAGAAAAAACAAAATTCAGCGAATCAATGATCTCATCACAACCTTTCCGTTATCTCTCATTTGAATACTTGAAATTGAGAACGTTTTTCACATACACTGCTAAAATAGAGAATGTTTTTTACACTGCAGTATAATTATCATAAATAAGATTTCATTCCATTGTTATAATTTGATATTGCAGCACTAAAAAGAATTATAAAGAACAATCAACAGTCTTTTCAAAGATGTTTCATCAACAGTAAAATATGATATCGCCATTTTAAAACAATTATAAAATGATTATATATCAGCGGTCTTTTTAAAGATGTTCCATCATCAGTAGAGTAGGACCATACTATAATCACAAATACAATCAGAGGTATTTTTTAACATATGTATATATTATCTTTTTAAAATATAAACTGACTAGAAGCAAAATAAGTATGTGTTTAGTACAGCAAATTTAGCTGATAATCATGGCAAGTTTCATCAACTGATTTCTACGTTATAAATGCACTCAAAACAGCAGAACAGAAACAAAGTGTAACTAAAAAAAAAAAAAAAAAAACACAAATAAATGGCTACTCTGAAAATTTCCTAAATTGCCTTTTTCTCACATCTTGAAAAAGAGCAAAATAATTCACCAAAAGATTAATGTTTTCCAATTTTTTACATACATGTAAAATAATTAACAATAACATAATAAGAAAACAAATGCCATTCAGTTAACTAAAAAATAACTGGGTTACCACACTTTACAACTGAGTCAGATAATTACTTGCCACTAAGTCATTATCAACACACCTGACCAGTGGCAAAAAAAAAAAAAAAGAAGAAAAATCCCAGCGCTCCAGAAGTCGCTCAACGGGGGGGGGGGGGGGGGGGTCCAGAATTCTCTGACAATTGAGAAAAAAAAAAAATCTAAAAAGGGGAAAAAAAAGAATTTTGTCAAAACTTGTCAGGGGTACACTAGTGCTCTTCCACCAAACCTAAGGATGCATGCATTTTTCCTGACCAATGAAGCAACATTGTGCACATTGGTGATTATCAACACATCTGACCAATTAATGATAACCTTTCCTTGAAAGAAATCTTGACCTTTGTCCTTGGTCAGATTCAACTCATTTTCGAACTAAACCTGCAGATTTAAGAGATGTACCTGTGGTATGAATTTGGTGATTCTACCTCAAATCCACAGAAAGTTATTGTGATTACAGTGCTTCCTGTAGAATGTGCAATGCTGAAAAGGGATGCCTTTTGCCTAAATATTAACTTTCCAGTGTTTTCCTTTCCTTTTCTTCTTTTCTTTCTGTTTTTGTTTTCCTTTCCTTTCCCTTTTCTTTTTTCTTCTCCTTTCTCTTTTCCTCTTCTCTTTCCTCTTCCCTCTCCCCTTTTTTTTTTGCCGACAGAGGTTGCGCATTTGCCGACATCAATTTTGAGTGGAAGGTGTGACACCCCCCCCCCCCCTCTAGTGGCGCCGCCGCCACACACGTTATGAGAACTACGCACCAACTTTGCAAGAATGGTTTACAGCTCCATTGTTGCCACACATTTGGAGAAAAATTTCTCTGAATGTTTGACCATTTTTTCGACATTCGTGAATCATTTGTGTGCCCCCTGAAAATCCACTTTAAGAGATTTACTTGTGGAATGAATTTGGTGATTCTACCTCGAATCCATAGAAAATCATTGTGATTATAGCATGATTGCTGACGACAACAACCGAACGACGGAAATAGTGACGCCTATAGTCTCGCTCCGCTACGCAGGCGAGACAAAAATAACGGAAGGAAAGGACGGGTTGAATACACCAAGAAGAACACCGAAAACCAGCTAAGAGGAAGAAATGAAATACTGTTAAAAATGAAGAGTCTTCAAGTATGACCTCAAGTGGGCACCAAGCAAAAAATGCACCTCAAAGACTTTTAGGAGCGATCGTTGCCAAAACATTTGTCATACAACCTCTTTCACAGGTGGGCGTTAGGTACCAAGGACTCTCTCTTACGGTTGGGGTCACACATGATCAATGATCCTCTCGGTGTTTCGCTGAAGGTACCATGTCTGTAGACCACCTGGCCTCTTACTATGGTGATCTGTACGGCTCCCTTCAGGGTCAGGCCACTGTAGGGCGTTACCTTGTGCCTGTGATGAATGTTTTCAGGCTGGATCTAAACATATGAAACAAAAAAATAAAATAATGACATTAGTAACCAGAAGGAAAAAATACAACTTGAATGCTCGAGTGCCTTATCACAGTAGCTTAGGTGAAGCTGGGTTATCAATAAGTTTGTACAGAAAGATCAGTATGTACAACTATATCAATGAGATTACTGTTAATGTCAAGAGCCAAAACTTCACATGATCAACAGGCTCAAGACTGAATCGGCAGGAGTAGGAAGTTCAGGAGAATATCCAGAAATGACACTTGAAGAACAGCATAAACTCAGAATCTACACGAACACAATCTAAACAAATAAGTCTTAAGGGCAGGCCAGCTTAACAGCATTTTTAAAACAACGTACACTTGGAATATTGCAAATGACTAGAGGCAATCAATTCAAAAGGTAAGATAAAGCAATTGCAAAAGACCAAACCCCACATGATTCCTTCCTTTTAGAAACAAGTGAGTCATAGTGAGAAGCTATCAGGTCATGAACAGAATAATTTTGTACTTTGCTACAGATCCATGTACATATTTTGAGAAAAAAAAATGAAGGCTCTGGACACATAACTTCATTATGGTTCTACAAGCATAAATCAGTTCAATCACAGTGCTTCCAAAAGCATAAATCAGTTAAATTAAATTTTATTTTGTATGAACAATTAATTTTGAATTTAAATTTAAAATCAGCTTGACCATGATGCATACATATATGTGAACAGAGCAATAATCACCTTGATAATATGAAAGTTATTTCAATATGCAATATGGTGTAAAATTTTGAAACTTCTCTGGAGTTATTTCTTTTTAGACTACTTGTATGCAATGTGGAATAAGTATGTCTTAAGCTGAGTTTTGAAAGTAGACAGAGATCACAGGAGTAAAGATCAGGCATGTGAGTAGGGAGCTTTGCAGTTTTTGAACTTGAAATTGTGCAATCTGGTGCATACCAAGAGAGAAAATTTAGGCTTAGGATTAACTGTATCTGGGTACATTTGTAGGTGTGTTATGATTTGATAGATAATTAATTATAATAATTATATTTTTCTTGAAAAACACAAATAATTGACACACTAATAAATTTGCACCCTAACACAAATACACACAAATATTATTGTATTAAGTATCAAACATTAACACTCACAGTTCAAAATTACTTCAGTTTTTAATGTGGTACTCACAGACTATATGCTTTTCCTGCTTTTCTTGTTTACTAATCTCTTTAACACCTTCTTGTTGTGTTTCTGCTTCAACTTTGTTCACATCAGTAAATAAACAATTCAAAACAAGTACCAAGATGGTGCATAACTGTGTTGGAAACGCGGAAGAAATATATCCAAACAAACTCTTTTCAAAACGTACATGTAGGTGCAGAAGCAACGAATGATTTATCACCCAGCAGAGTATGTGTTCATACCATGACATCTACATTTTGCACTTACATGAATGCAAGAATCAGGATCCCATATGACAATGTCTCCATCAAAGCCGACAGAGAGGGAGCCCTTGCGATGAGAGACTCCTGCTAATTTGGCAGTCTGCTCACACATGAGCCTGACCATATCGCGGAGCCCCATCCCTTGCTGTTGAGCACCGGTCCAGAATAGCGAAAGTCCTGTAAGCAATATGGTATTCATTTATTATTTAAAAAAAAACAAAAAACCCTACTCTCTAGTGAAAATGAAAAGGGATGAATTGTGCCTTAATCAATCTAAAAATTCTTGACAGAATAAATAAGATTTTCAAGCAAAATAATAATTTTGTAACTCCAAAACAAATTTGCCCGTTATTTTTTTCTTTTTGTTGTGTTTATGTGTTTGTTAAATGTATGGATGTAGAAATGGCAAGCGATTATCAACAAATTTTTAGCCTTTTTTCATGCCTCTCTTAAGGCCCTGTCACACCTTTCCGCGCAAGCCTTGCGTGTGACTTGCGGGGAACAATTTTTGCTACCCGGAGGTCTCCGCAGATGGCCCACACCTGACAGTACCTACCACGTATCTCGCCCGTAGTTGCCCGGAGGTGCGCACGCAAGTCCGATTTACCCGCAGACAAGTTTTGAGCATGCCCAAAACTTGTTCCGGGTGAGTCGCGGGGGATTGCCCACAGAGGTCCACGTAGAACACCAGTAGGAGGCCCGTAGCGGCCGCAAGTCACAGGCAGTTAACCCGCTTGAAGTACGTAGGTTGCCCGTGGATCTGTGGCTATGCGCCGGAAAACGCGTGTCATCTGCGGGCATTCTACGAGCATAATACGGGTGTTTTACTGGCAAGGAACGGTGTCGATACTGCCAACATCCGTGTAGCTGGTCAGTTCTGCGGGCGTGGAGCGAGCTATACGAGCAAATTGCGTGCATGTCGAGGGTCACTTACTGCCTTTCTGCTGGTTAGTTGAGGGTCGCCTGCGGCCAAGATAATGACGTTCTGCCGACGGGGTATCTTTATTCCAACTGCAGAAAACGAGAAATAATGGTCTCTCCATCCACTCGACCAGTATTACCCGGGCTCGCACCTCGCAGGCAACTTCCACGCAGGTAACACGCAGTTGTGACGCAGGTACCCCGCAGCGCCCGTATGTCGCCCGTAACTAACACGGATCAGTTTCGAAGCTCTCACGCGCCTGACACGCAGGTCACACGGAATACACGCAAGTAGAACGTAAGTAGCACGCGTCCAGCGGGTAAGGCGCACGCGAAATCCTTGTCCGCCCGCAGAAACTATTCTGCGTGCTGGAAAATCCATACACGCAACAAGCCCGCGTAGCTTGCCCGGAAAGGTGTGACTGGGCCTTTACTATTAATATAGAAAAATTGACTGCTATGAGAGGCATATTTGTTTCCACAGGCTCAAGGGGACCTTACATCCTGCACCTTGGGGTCATAGCAGGATGTAAGGCCCCAAGAGAGCTTGTAGAAACAACTATGCCTCGAATATCAAAGCAGTCAATATATCTTTTATATACCGAACAATGATAAGAGTCAAAGACTACATGGGCAACTTACCAATCATGGGGTCCTCATATTTAAAAATCATCATGAAACTGTGCTCCAGTAGAACAGAATTTAGTGATGAAATCGCACAGGGATTATGGTATCCACGCTCGCACAAAGTAATATTTTACACATAAACCAATGGGGATCGCAGCAATATTTAACATTTTGCGGGCATAGTTAAAAACACAACTTCACTTTCAACCAATCAGATGACAGGATTAGGAAAGATTCTTAAAGTAAGGTATATCATAAAAACTTTTTGCTTGACATGCTTTGGCAAACCCCTTCCACAGCTTAACACCATTTGCATGTCATTTATCAACATATGCCACACTCAGCCCAAGTGAAGTAAATGGATTACCATGTGAAGAATTCCTTGAATGCCCTAGCACTTTATCAGGACTACGAAGCTAGAGCCAGCATGATAAAATACCCCTATGAATAGGTAACTAGACAAGCATGGTGCCATACAAGTACATTATCATAATTCTTTAAGGTATTTTTTTCCTTTTGCAGACTTACACAAAATTCACATAAACTTTGCACTGGTTTAGTCTACATCCTGTAGATACTGCCTATGAAATATCAAGGTCACAAGTTCTATAGCTCCTTTGTAAGAAATGAAAATCTTCCTTTTGCGCAGAGGGAGCTATTCAGAAAGCAATGCAAGTACATGTACATGTATGTATGTATGTACATGTATACTAGTGAGAGTCAAAAAATTATTTTATAAATTCTGTGATTTTTTTTTTTAGTCGAAATAATAAAAAGTGTTATCAAATTGTTGTTATTACTTACCCAAAAGCAAATTATAATACTTTTCACATCCGTACAAGTTTCCAATTATAATTCTTTTGTAATTTATCGCATACTCACACAGTTTCAAAATTTAGGTTTGCAAAAGGTATGAAGCACCTTTAAGAAATAATGGAGAAATGGAGTATTTCTTACCAAACTGCATGGACGAAATACCTCCCCAAGCCTTCATGAAGTCTCCTTGTTCAAGAAGCTTGAGCTCTGGTGTACAGGGGGAATGGTCTGAAACAACCATGTCTATATCACCATTCTTAAGTGCTTCCCACAATATTACCTACAAAAGAGAAATGAATTGGTACACCAAAATCTCTTTATCACCAAATCTTGAATGCTTTCCACAATTCCATCAACAAATCATGAGAGCAGAGAAATGAATGGTGTAATACCACTTTGTCTGTAACGCCCCTCTTTACAGCCCCTCTCCCCCAATGCTCCCCTCCCCTAAATAAAATTCCTCAGGAGACAACATAAAGATTGTACATTGCAGTACATGTATTTTGTGACCCATTTCTGAACTGTATTTGCCATAAAACTAATTCATAGTAGCCTTATGTACGAAGTCTCAAAAATAATTTGGGAGCTTCTCCTGAATCAATGATGTACATGTAAACAGAAAAATAAATAGAGCAGAACAGGTGATCTTTATTAACCTTTTCAATGTTGAGGGCAGTTCAAAATGCAAAATATCTGTACTGAAAGCAATGTTTTTGGAAAAAGTGTTGTGTTTCTTCACAAAATTCAACATGGATTCTTAAATTTTGAAGTTAGATTCCGATGAATAATGTTTCTATCAACCTCACGATTAATACTGGAAAGAGCGCTAATAATGAGAAATTGTCTTTCAAAAGGTTATTTGTGATAAATGTTTGTAAATTTGGTGGCACCAAAGAGGGTAAGAAGTGGATAAAGAAATGCTTAATAATGAATACAAAAATGTAATAAATTTCATTTATAAAGTTGTCATGAGATACAGAGCACATTCATTAGAGGATCTCACCTGATTGTTTTTGTCTCTGATTGGAGGGCAGCATTTGAAGTGTGTCCCTCCTTGAGGTACATCTTCAGCACTGAGGGAGAGGTAGTGATGGCAGGTTTCTACGGTGAGTGGGGCACCATGGTGACGGGCATCCCGGATGATGGGGAGAGCATCGGAAGAGGAAAGATGGACAATGTGGCAGGGGACCCTGTTTAAATTTCATTGCATTAAGGTAGAAACATATCATTAAGCCATAGAGAGTGTAAAAATTACAATTACTACCATAAATGGGCTTAATATTACCAAAACTTTCATTGCATATATGTCAAATATCAACTTTTAATTCACCACAGTTTTGCGGTATGCATTCTGGACGCGTCTTTTCAGTCCACTGCGTTTCGCTAAACTACCTAACTGTGCTAACATTACAGTGCTGATGCACTTAGCATTCAAGGAATTCCTATGTACATGTACTATACACACTGGGTCTAAAGAGACAACAGGCGATAAACGTCTGGTCTAAGGACATACATGTATGAATTGAGCAGGGATTCAAACTCAAATTAATCCCTTTGAAAATCAAATGACTCTATTGTAGAACCTATCCTGCATTTAAAAGGAGCTATTCTATTTTCTTTTTCTTTTTTCTATCAAACATAGTGGAATAAAAAACTTTCTTAAGTATCAGTAATAATATAGAGGAATAAGTAATGATTATTCGAGAAGTAAAAATAGGATTCCCTCTTTCATTCCTTTCATTTCTAAAACACACTCACCTCACCTCTATCTCTCTCTCTCTCTCCCTATGTTTCTACCCTTCTTCCAAAATTGTTTGTACTGTCTCTTTGTTTATCTTTCCTTCACCATCTCTCTCCTTTTCTTTCTTTCACCTCCAGTCCATCTGCATATGCTTACCTATACTGGAGGCACATCTTTGCTACCAATGATATTGCCTTGTTCTCCATCTCTTTGGGCCTGGAGTGAAGGAAGTCTACATACTCTGCTGATGTGTCCACCTCTGGAGCTTGCTCTGAGCTGGGTAACTCCATCTCAGCATGAAACTAGAGGTCAATAAACACAGAGGACATGAAATTGAGTTACTGGGTCCTGCTACAAGTTCTGCAACAACTGCTCAGTGACACTTGATTGATGGTACATTGCATAATTACTAACCACATTCCTAACTTCTATCCATGACCCAACAGGATACAAAACCCTAACCATGAAACCCAACATAAAACCCAATTATAACACTAACCCTAACATATTATCTTTGACAGAATAAGACGAGTAAATGAACCCAACTGCCACTTTACCCTAACATAATATCTTTGAGAAAATAAGATGAGCAATAGCCACTGGAGCATATGTTGGATTATCCCAGTTACATCCTCACACATTTTACAGTGATGAGCAAATAAATTTACGTAGCTTGGTGCATTCACATTAATGTAAAAGACTGTATGTTTTTTGTATGCATTTGTAGCAGTGTGCCAAGGTATATTTTATTTACATCAGTATGTATGTATTAAAGGGAACACATGATATCCAAGAGTTGAAAGAACATGCCTCATCCATGATGCCTATTTAAACCTGAAGATCAGAGGTGTCACATGTATTTTTGCCTGTTACATTATTTTTCAATTCATAATGCTAAAATGTTAACCGAAACAAAATTACAGCACAAGTTTGATTCTGTTGGCAGTAGAGAATGTTTTTTTTATTCAAATAAGCATCAGACAACTAAAATTGGCAACACAAGGGCACATGTGAGATACATTTGCATGACAGTTTACATGAAAGATCTAACAAAGAAATGTATCACTTGTCTACAGAGCATGATCGGTTGAGAGTAGGCATTTTGTCCTTCCGTAACATTCAATATTTTATGGATTATAATTTTAGTAGGTGACCATGGCAACCAAATTTTAGCCATTTCAACTCCTTCTGTTATGCCCTTCACACTGAAAAATAAATTAGCTCTCTTCAATTAAATACTTATTTTCTACAGGCCTTCAAACTTTCAAAATTTGTCAAATGTCCATCCATGACTAACCGATCAGGCTCTACATCTAATTTGAGGATAAAAGCTAATTCATTCTGTTCTCTATGAGTCAACCTATTAACGTCAGTACAGATAATATAACTCTACATGATAGGATACTGATGCCAGATATTTACCAGTAGAACACTGTTGGTACCCTGAAGTTGCTTCATAGCTTCATGAAGATCTTGCTCTGTGACATGAGGGAACTCGTCCACTCCACTGTGGATGAGAAAACACTTGAACCCAGCAATGCCTGCCTGGATCATGGGTCGTAGTTCAAACTGAATAATGAAAAAAAAAAAAAAAAATACCCATTGTTATAATAGAGTGAAATTAGATATTTTCTATCAACCTTTCATTTGCCACAAGTGCAAATTGGCACAAAATCAGGCAAATTGGCATGATAACGGGAATCAATTAACAAAAGATTTTCTACTGAACATTACAAAAGCTTTGTATAATAACTCACTTCCCGTGTTAATTGGCTAATTAGCTATCTGGTAGTACCTTAATCACGTGCATGTACTAATTTTTTACTGGAAACTGTAAAATAAACCTGAAGACTTGGTAAAACTACACCTTGAGAAATATACCATGGCACAAGCATGTTATTTGAATGGCACATAAAGAGTTAAGTATTTAAATCGAAGTTCTTTCTCACAGATGAACTTGGTATTGCTGGACATGCAAAATTCAATGTACATGTACTAGATATGATGAACGTAATCTTCTGTCTTTGTGTAGTGCACTTCTAATATGAATTAATTCATTGCCTCTAGATGGGCAAACTTACAAAATGCTTCAAAATTAATACCATGGCTTTAGCGGAGTTTCCATAAGGTACTCCAGCATTCAAGAAATGTATATGTATTCCAAAATTCAAATATGAATGAATTCAATGCCTCAATAGGCAAACTTACATGATGCTTCAAAAATTATTACCGTGGCTTTAGCTACGTTGCCAGAACGTACATGTACTCTTGCATTCAAGGAATGTATTTCCATAGTATGCTAAATACCCACTTGTGGGGCTACTAAATCATTCAACCCATTGCCCACAGGAAGTGAGTGGTCCTGTATTAAGCCTATGGGAATTAGAACTGTCAGTATTCATCGGGTTAAGTGCATGCTGAAAGACTCTTGAAAAGTGATATTGGTGTTTAGGTAAGGGCTGTAATAACAAGCCTATCAAGAAAATAATGTATTATTTATAGCATTGCACAAGCTGTATGAGGAAATTGAGATTTGTGGTACATGCATACTTCAGAAGCTATATACTGTATGTCAGAAGCTAAAGGATTGGGGGTAAAGTAAATGACAGCTATCTTACAGTCTACATCCCAACTGCACATACCTTTGAAGCTGTTTGGACCACCTTTCTTATTTACCTGATTTCTGGGTACAACTCCTCCCCAGAATGCAACATCTACATAGGATGAAGTCTTAGCATATGACATTTTCTCATGGAATGCATCCAAAGTGGTAGTGGGTGGAATACTATTCCTGGAAAAAACAACAACAAGAAGGCACCATTATGCTGCATTTCTTTTCTTCCAGGAGAGACATAATGAAGTAATGATAATAGTAATAAAGATGCAAAGGTGCATGAAATTGTTGGATTTTATCATTTTAGTAAGGCAACGAAACTGCAATATGAAAGAAATTGCAGAAGTTATTCGGCATTATTGTAAATTTAAATAATTCTATATCTGATAGACTTGTCATTTTCATTCACCAATTGCTCGACCACAGGAAAGGTATATGGTGGTCAATGTATATCTAAATTTTGAGCATAAATCAAGCATTCTAAAGATATGATTATAATTATAAGCTACCATAGAAATTTTCAGAGAAAATTGCAGATTTTTAAAAAGATATTACCTTATTTCAACATTAAACAATAGTAGACAAATGAGAAACAAAAAAATAATGGACAAAAAAGAAACTCAAGTGTAATTTTCAATCATTCTTATGCATAAAGTTGGGTAAAGTATTGATGTTTGGTATCATAAGAAATGGTAATAAATTTCCTACAAGTTTTGTACACGATATTTTGTGAAATAATAGATGGTTAACGGAGTGCAGACATTTGAAAAGTAAGCATTGATCACATTTTGGTAAAATTTTGAAGGGAGCTGAAGTGCTAAACCCCTTGGCACAGTAAGAGTTAATTGAACAGAAGTGTTCCTTTATTAACCCTACCATCTTGTGGGTGGCAAATTCTGTCCAAGGATGCTAATATTCTAGTATACATCTGGATGAACAAATTTTTGTTGCTGTCCTATAGTACATTGTAGAAGCATATAGAACTTGGAAAGGTTGTTATCATAGAAGATACAGGTATTTCAAGCCAAAATTTACTGTCAAAGATTTTCTACCTAATTTGACTCATTAAAGTGAATTTAGGAAAATTGTTTACAAGTTTAGCGGCACAGAAAGGGTTAAAATGCTACTACTTCACATGCCATTACATTTTGCTAAGTTACCTAAATGTGCATATATGCCTAAATTAAAACTTACAGTGGCATGTCGACAATAGTAGTGACTCCGCCAGCTGCAGCAGCTCTAGTGGCAGTCCGATACCCTTCCCAAAGGGTTCGACCAGGTTCATTCACATGTACATGACTATCCACAACCCCTGGCATCACCAAACTCTGGCCAGCATCTATATCCTGTGCAAAGAACAAATGTGTTCTTTAGATTCTTCTCAAGCATGTAAAATAACCCATTGGAGATTTTCAATGAACATAAGTTATAACTCTTTAGTCCCAAATTACACTTAGTCCCCAGGGGTTACATTTTTTCCATATTTTCTCTGTGACATTTGAATAAAATTATGGCCTTTTATAATCAAAAATAGGTACATATAACGCATGACAATAATACAGACTGTGATCATTATATTCCTGATATAATGGCCTATTACAAAAACATAGGAAGTAACAAAAAGGGCTGGGCCAATTTCCTTTGCCTGAAATTGAAAGCACACTTCTATATAACACCTTATTATCCACATAAAAGCGAGGCTTTATTTTTCTTTTCCTTGCAAACTTTGCACACTTGTGTTTTAGGTTCTTTCAATATTCTGAAGATATAACGTCAACTCTACACATTATGAAATGACAGAAGAACATTGATTCCATTTTCCCCTCCCTTGTAATTTCAGCAAATGTTGGGGTCCATCAAAATACAAGAAAATATGTCAAAAAGATATAAATGCTCTTAATCAAAAGGTCTTACTCTTTCATGATCCCATGGTACCTGATCCCAATTGGAACGGTGAATGGCCGTTATCACTCCATCTTTGATTTCTATGATGGCTGGAGACACCACTCCTCCAGGTAACACGACTTTCTGACCCCTGACACAGAGACTACTCATCCTCCAAACTCACTGTATTCAAAATATGAAGGAAATAGATTCCTGTTGTTCAGATAATATTCTGGGGATTTACATTTCAATAAAAAAAATTCTGTTCCTTTTCTTTCCACTGATTCGATTCAGTTCAATTTCTTTATTGTCTATATTAGTGAAATTTTGCTTTTTGTTTACATGGATACACACAGAAGAATAGATAAGCAATCAACATACATGTAGATCTACTTCAAAAGGTATCAAAACAATTACTATTATCATGATATTATTAACAAAGAGAATAATGGAGTACAAGAGGGGAAATATATTTCAAAAGAGGTAAAAAGTAGGAATCTCTCTAGGCAAAATTAGGAATAAAGAGTATTTTGTATGCTTTCACACAGAAGTTTTCAGAGAAAGAGGAATCTTGTAGGCCCTGAAACAGGAATCATTCCTCCAAAATAGGAATGGTTGGCAGCTATGCCACAGTATTCAATTCCATTTTTTTTTAAAAATAAAGAATATGGGGACTGTTTCCCAAAGCCGTCTTCATTGCTAGACAAGGACTTATGATGCCTCCAACCCCGTTATATCTTTTTTAGTCTACATGCAGGCCATCACATGTCATTTATTGGGTGGATTATGGCTGGCAAAAAAGGACGCTACATACTTTTACAACTCCTTCCAAACTATCTTTCTACATATTCATTTAATCTGGTATTTATCCATGTTTATATAAAAAATTATATGAAAATCAGCAATGCTTCTATTCTCCACTGAACTATATAGTGAACCAACACTCTTTCCAAATGTCAAATTAAATACATATCTAAATTCTAAAACAAAACATTTTTCTTGAGGTCATTTGCGTACAAAAGGAATTAAGAGTACATAAAAATCATGAAAAGAAAGAAAACTAAAGATAAAAAAACAAAACAAAACAATAATAGACAGACCTACATGTAAATGTGGTGGGATAAAAAAAAAGTTAAACCAAAACTTGTAAAATTAATTCCATTGGAAACTGAAAAAAATATTGAACTATAGACAATTGAACATTGGGCAAGAAAAAAATACAAGCCTACTGATAACGAATGCGAAGTATTATACTCGAGAAAAATTCCATATTCATAACTGTTGCTATGGGTATGTTTTATATCAAAATGGATTTAGTAAGTCTGTAACTTCTGATGGTAAAGCTATTTTACGACTGATTTATTTTATTATAGGTCTAGGCTATATCTGATCAATTAGTATGAAAATGACGTGCTACCATAATGAACTCGAGAATCACATTTTATTTCTTGCATCATAATGACAAGTGTCCAGGTTGTGTGAAAACAAAATATTAAAAGATCTTCGTAAAAGGAGTTTCTATAGATTTCAATTCCACAGTACATAGTCCACAATACGTAGTCCACAGGCACAGGCACAGAAGTCTCGATATAATCGCCAAGACATCAACACTCTGGTAAACAGGTACAGGTTAGCTGGCCAAAAAAGGGCTCAGTACACACATCAAAACAAAGGAAAAAACTCTGCTAGCTGCTTTCACTTTCAGCAGGGGTTTTACCTTTTTTCTGAGCTCTGAAAGGGGTTTTGAAAAATGGTTCCGGAACAGTTCGGACAATATTTTCATTACTTAAAACTAAACGATTCGTGTTCTGGAGGTTGTTAGCTTTCCAAATACATATAATTTGTCCGTTTTGTGATTTTTCAAGTAATAGCTCATTAAGTCTGATCAGCATGCAGCAGTCATTGGCAGTGGGGTAACTCCGATGCCCTGGACCGGGGCCGACGGGGCCGGGGCAAGCCAAGGCAAGCGCAAGAGGTCCCGCTCAGCCGATGCTCGGTCAAACAGTGATCACTAATGACTAAGTGACTAACCCGATGAACTAACAAAAACGTGGAATTAAGGTAAAATGAATATTTAGAACGACATATGGTGTATTTGAGGTGACACACAAGCCAAAACAAGACAATAAAATTGACGATATAATAATTAATATGTTTACCTTGTCAAGAACTAATCTTGACCACGTAATTAGTAGGTAGAGACTATTACGGTATCTGTGAGCAAACAAACAAGAACGGTGAAATGTTCAAGGTTCGGCTGTACTGCAGTGTGCAAACGAGACTTTGTGCTGACTTTACTTGGTTGTATTTTTATTGGCTCAACGCTTGCGCCTTCAAAATTTCATCTGAAATAGGCATGGTAGGAGGTTGATTAGAATTCACTGAAGGGCATTCATTAAACCTGATATATTTTACCTGCTATTATTATTACATGTACAAGGGCGGATCCAGGTTTTTAAAAAAGGGGGGGTCCAAAGGGTGAGAAGTTATCATTCTGGCAAACGCAAGCGCCGAAGGCGCTAAGCGCCTCTATAGGCATATATATATATATATATATATATATATATATTGCCTGTTTGACTATTTTAATGTTGAAATATAGTTGGGCGCGCGGAGCGCGCCACAAAAATTTGATAATACGAGCCTGAAAATGTCTTAATTTGTACTGAAATTACATTTAATCTATTAATATTACATGGAATTATTGTTTATTTGAGATGGAAAATACATATATAATGATTGCAAATTACCATCTTTTATCAAAAAGTGCGGGTATATTTGTACAGGCCACCCCCCCCCCCCCCCCGTACATCAGAACTGGGAGGGGGGTTAATGCATACCCCCATCCCCTCCGGGATTTGCGCCATTGGACTGTATTAATATATATATGTATATATATATTTTTTTAAAGTTTTCCCAGATTTTCCAGTCTGCATTGCCGTGCAGGACCTCAGATGGCATGTGGCATCAACACAAACAGTCCAGTGAGACAAATAAGAATAAAATCTGGAGATTTATTACTTGAGATTGGTTCTTCAATGTTGAAGTACTATCTCGATAACCTAGGAATTGGGTGTGCGCATGCTGTACAAACACACTTAGTAAATTTTAGTGATACATGTACACATTTTACAGCAATGAAGAATTATTCACTAAATATCATCTATATTATCTCCTCCCATCCCTGAGATAACAATTCGCAAGTGTTTACATCATCACGAGTTATAAATCACAAATCACAAAAGAACACAAAAAAGGGAAAGTTCCTTAGATTCAGGAGTTCACAATCAAGGCCGATCAACAACAGTACCAATACCAGTTTTGCTGAAAATTCACAGGATTTAACAATCAACCACAGCATCTACTCATTAGGCAAAATAAATAAGTTTTGTATCACAAAACTAGTCATGGTGCAATGTATCAGATTCAAGCGTTCCCAATCAACAACAAGAAAAAATATATCAAAAGTCCTCGGAGAAAACAAACCTCCCCCCCCCCCCAAGCACCTGTCATTACCTTTGAATTTCGTGACTTTGACCTTTTTGTTGACTCTGACAGACCTTTGACCTTTTGTGTGACTTTAAGTCTTGACCTTCACAACTTTAACCTTTATATGGACACATGAAGTTCACTTCTTGCGATGTACAACCATAGGGTAGGTGTAGGGAATACCAGACCCTTAAGCACGTTTGCATAATTTGCATAAACATGAACACAGACACACACTAGTAAGGTTTACCAATGCTTTCAGCAACTCTTTTTATTTCTCAGGGTACCGAAATAATGACAAAAATTTGTTTACCTAATGAAATAATCTCCTTAATGACGTCATAGGTAAATGGTCCATTATTCCCTACCCATGAAAGTAATACGAGACCGCTACATTTTCAACCGAAATCTCAAATATTTGTTGAGGAAAATGATATTTCGTTGGAAATGTAAATACCAATAAATAATTGTTTTTTGGAGAGTATGTTTTGGTTTCATCAAAATCTGTTGCAATTTTAACCAAAAATTTTATAGCATTTATCATCGGATAAATTTAATTACCATTTAAACGGCATTCAACATGTTCAATGTGCCGTTACTTCTGCCTCCGGCAACTTTACGTTTTGTTGTTGATGATTTTAAGTACATCAATACTGAACAATTGACAATGATAATTTTAAAGATTACAGAGAGTTGTAAAATGACATTGAAATACGTCTTAAAAAGAAAGATGTAAAATGACGTTAAAACAACTTAACACATCCAACCAAACTCTAGTAATCTCGCGGCAGAACGGAGCGAACGGGCCCGCCCGGCCCGTGCCCCGGCCACGGCGGGGATGCATGTCCCCACTACCAGTGGCGGCACCAGGATTTTTAAAGTGGGGGGGGGGGGGGGGGGCAAATGGGGGGCAAAAGAAAATGTTGGGGGGGGGCAAGGGCGGACAAAAAAAAATTTGACACTTTTTGTAGTGAAAATGTACAGAATATTCGGCTATAAACCTACCCAGATATGAGGACATTTTGAGCATCTAGCTGAACCGCCCGATTATAAAGAGGTGTTAGTTATATACTGCGAGTGAGCGAAGCGAGCGAGCAAAAATTTTGACATTTTTCGTAGTAAAAATGTACAGAAATTACATATTCGGCTATAAAACTACCCCAATATGAGGAAATTTGATCATCTCACGGCCTGATTATGTGGTGGGAGTTATAGGCCTGTATTGCGAGCGAGCGAAGCGAGCGAGCAAAAATTTTGACACTATTATAGTGGAAATGTACAGAAATTATTCAGCTATAAAACTACCCAAATATGAGGATATTTACACGAGCTGAGCGAACAAATTTGCCACATGCCCCCCCCCCCCCCACCTTGATGCCGCCACTGCTTTCCAAGTTTCCGTTTTCTTTCTTTTTCCTTCTTTTCTCCATTCCTTTTTCACTTTTTTCTTTCCTTTTCTTTTCTTTTTCATTTTCCACCCTTTTATTTTTTTTCACTCCGAAAATTATTGGGGCGGCAACTGGGGGGGGGGGCAAAGCTTCTGACTGGGGGGGGGCAAATGCCCCCCATGCCCCCCCCCCCCTTGGTGCCGCCACTGCCCACTACTTAATCAACTGCACTAGCGCCGAAAGTTTTTATCAATTAACCTGCAGCAGAGCTGCATTTATATATTTGGGCCAAGCAAAAATTATTTACCTATATGGATACTTGTGCTTTGGTATTGTCTAGAATGACGAGTTGCCTCGAATGAGTGACTTGAAGTTGAATGATGCCGCGTGCAGCCTGCCTCCTCGAGGGTTGCAAGCATAGTTGCAAGACAGCGTACGTACGATCAAAAGTCGCATGCATAAACCTATGCGTGGCGCGCCGCATATCTGATCTGGAATGGCAGTACAGGCCTACTTTGCGACGGAGAATGAAACAATGGGTAATGAATAGGGCCTACGCAGTATCTTGCATGATCAGGTCGGCAGAATTTCTTGGGGGAAAAAAAAAAAAAAAAAAAAAAAACGCCAAGAAAGACGGCGCCAAGTAAAAAAAAAAAAAAAAAAAAAAAAAAAAAAAAAACCGCGCCAAAAAGGGGGGGGGGGGGTCCGGACCCCCGCGACCCCCCCCTGGATCCGCCTATGATGTATATGATAATTCGTCTCAAGGCACCAAAGCCCGAATGTTACACAAAAGTTGCAATACTAGAACATTTTGTCACCCAGAGTCATGAAATATCAATGGCACTGGGTATTGAAGGAAACATATTTCAAGGGCGTAGGCTGGGGGGGTGCACTGGGTGCACGTGCACCCCCCCGCGGAGGCATAGGAGTTCCGCCCCTGAAAAAAAAAAAAAAAAAAAAAAACACTTTTTTCCTCCTTTCAACAGCTTCAAAAACAAGGGGGCACATGACCCGAAACATTCTGTAAAACAATTATTAGTCTTGATTCCTGCCCCAAACCTTATACTAAAAGTCAGGCCATCCATAGAGGTCGGCCAAATCCATTCTTGTCTCATGACGACAGTACCGTGAGACTTATAGTTAATTAAAACCCTTTCGCACCTATAACACCCGAAACTGACGCCCGAAACAGAGATTACTTAAACGCCCCGGAACCTGGGGGGGGGGGGGGGGGTCACTCGCGGACTGAAGTGGTACCCATGCTCGTCTAAGCACCTCAAAACTGGACCCAAAAGGAAGTAATTCTTGGTGTCAAATTCTACCTCTAAAAGGATATTGTAAAATATACCCTTAAAAGGCATAAATGGCGTAGGAAAATGTACCAACAAATGTCGAAGAACGCCTAATTCTCAAAAAACGTCGAATGTTAGACTGTACAACACCCATTTTTCTAAAAAAAGAAAAAAAAAAAAAAAAAACGTCGAATGTAAGACTGAAAAACACCCCGTTTTCTCAAAACCGTCGAATGTAAGACTGAAAAACACCCCTTTTCCCCCAAAGACGTCATCTGATCCTTTCATTCGACTTTTGTTGTTGTTGACAAGCATGGGTACCCAGCATGGGTACCACTTCACTCAGTCTCTGAGTGACCCCCCCCCCCCCCCCCCGGGCCCAGAAAGCCCGCTTGACTTCAGTATCCTTTATATACCTCACTTTAAGAATCTTTCCTAATCCTATCATCTGATTGGTTGAAAGTACAGTCATGGTTTTTATGATTGTAACATTTCAAGCACAGAGTTGCATGGTGATATATATGCAATGATAGGTTTTTGTAAAATTAAAGGCCAAGTCAACACCAATATCAAGTTGATTTCAATAAATAGAGTCAAATTAAACAAGCATAATGCTGAAAATTTCATCAAAATCGGATGTAAAATAAGAAAGCCCGCTTGACTTCAGTATCCTTTATATACCTCACTTTAAGAATCTTTCCTAATCCTATCATCTGATTGGTTAAAGTTCAGTCATGGTTTTTATGATTGTAACATTTCAAGCACAGAGTTGCATGGTGATATATATGCAATGATAGGTTTTTGTAAAATTAAAGGCCAAGTCCACACCAATATCAAGTTGATTTCAATAAATAGAGTCAAATCAAACAAGCATAATGCTGAAAATTTCATCAAAATCGGATGTAAAATAAGAAAGGTTTGACATTTTAAAGTTTCGCCTATTTTCACAAAACAGTTATATGCATAACACGGTGGATATGCAAATGAGATAGCTGATGGTGTCACACACTCACTATTTCTTTTGTATTTTATTATATGAATTATAGAATATTTCAATTTTTGCAGATTTGACAATAAGGAAGCTCTTCCTTGAATCACAATATGTTACAACAATGACAATTCCACAAGTTCAGTGAGGAATCAATTTTTGTTTCACATCATAATGAGGAAAAAAATGAAATATTTCACATTTCATATGATAAAATACAAAAGAAATAGTGAGTGGATGACGTCATCGGTTCCCTCATTTGCATACCGACCAGGATGTGCATATAACTGTTTTGTGAAATTAAGCGAAACTTTAAAATTTCGTAACTTTCTTATTTTACATCCGATTTTGATGAAATTTTCAGCATTATGCTTGTTTAATTTTACTCTACTTTTTCAAATCAACTTGATATTAGTGTGGACTTGGCCTTTAACTCTGCAGGTTGAGGTGGTTTTTAACACTTTTTTGAAACAAGCCAAGAGTTTTCATGTTGACTATACTTTTAGGGAGTTTGTTCCAGTCGTTTGTAGTTTTCGGATAGAATGAGTTCATATAATAATAATCTGTTCTTGCTGTTCTGGGTACATGCATCTTTAAGTTATGATGATCTGTTCTTCCAATTCTGTTCGCAGGTTTGCATATGTTATTACGTCCTATATCTGTGATGTCATTAACAAGCTTATAACACTAAAAAAATAAGTTGGAGGTACTTTCGTCTACTCTCTAATGTAGCCTATTCATACTAAATTCTTGTAACAAAGTGTTGTAACTACATGTACTACTCCAGTCTTTGTTCAACATTTTTTATCAGTTGGCTACCGCTTTGTTTCTGTATGGATCACATGCTGTGCAACAATAATCCAAACATGAGCGTACTAAAGATTCTGTAAAGGGTTTTTAAAACTGGTTTTGGTCAGTCAACGCAGTCCCTCCGTATTATGTACCAAAAAGGTCTATTGCACTTTACATGTAATTCGGTACAATGATCATTCCAATTTTAAGTGTTATTTATCACAAGACCCAAGTATTTCTCAGTTGATGTACTTTGTAACCCTTGACCATTATTAGTATATTTAAAACTAACATTATGAACCTTCCTAGGCATCATAATCTTGGATTTAGATATGTTGTAATCAAGGAGGCAATGTGGCCTGACAGAATTCAGCATAAGCTGAGATTAAATCGGCATTTAAATTGAAATAAAACCAGCCATCTTCAAGAGTAAATGTTTTTACTGGAAATAGTTTTGACTTGTTGAATGATATTTTGCTGATTGAATGATTACTGACATCAGGTAAGCAATCATTTGATTAACAAAGCAGCTTACAGGCTAGGTACCAAATCACAAGCTTTATAATTTTCTGAACAATACTTAAACACCTACATAACCTGCACTGTATCGTCCAGGAAAAGCTTGCTTGTGATGTGATATCTATTCTAATTTTCTAAACTTTAGTTCCACCTCCCCAAGATGTGCACCTCCCCATGCCCAAACCAGCCTACGCCCTTGTATTTTATGGCCTTCACTTGTCACAAATAAAAACCTGTTTTACATCCGGTGATTCTGTATTAGAAAACGGGACATTTTGAAAACATCACAAATAACTGATGAAACTATATATGTTTAGTGGTCACACAAGGGAGTTACACAAGTCAATGTTAATTATCCAGTGACTTTTCATTTGGGTGTGAAATAGATGGAAATTAGGCGTATGTATTTAATGGATGCATTGAGGTCCCATAGGACACATACACCAAATGTCACTAGAATGGTGAATATATACCAAGTGACGATTAATTAAGAAGATAATCCAGTGGTAACAAAACTTTCATTAGTTATTCTTGATAGTAGTAGGCTTGTGAAAATGTTAAACATACCAAAAAGTGTGTTGCATTCTCAACCATGCGCGCGCGCGTATCACTTTCCCTCTGCGATTCCCTGCATAGAACCCTGTACATTAATCATGAAAAACGTAAATTTCAACTTTTAGAAATACTTATATCTTTTTCATTTTTTAACAATTTAATTCAGTTAAAAAGGAATATGAATATTGAAGAAACAAAGAAGCTGCTGAGCATAAAAATGTAATCATCTCATATGTAGAATTCTGGCCAATTTTGTTTGAAAACGGCCTTTTTATGTTGCCTCACAAAAACGTAGAACACCCAAATTACACGTGTTTCTATGGGGAAAGTAATCGGCTCGCAGTGACAAGGTAATTTTGTTAATTGGTTAGCAGTGCTGTTAATGGTGGGAATTAACCAGTTAAAAGGTTTCTTAAAAGAGTAAGAGTTCTAGGTTTGACCTTTCTTATTTTGACTTCTACTGGTTTTGTAGAATTCTGGCCTTTTTATGAATTAGTTATGAAATATTTTGTGTTTTTAGACTGATTCTGTGCGCGCGCACCACTGATCTCTACAGAGATCAGTGGCGCGCACGTGTCATTCTGATGACATTCAGGCTACGCGCAGATGCAACAAATTGCGCGAAACTTATTGACATGATCTGATTTTGCATCTAGTTTGGGTTATATGATTTAGATTTGTGATTTTTTCTTTCTTTCTAAAGCGGGCACCTGAACCACCTTTCCTGAAATATTCCAGCCTCGAAAACATTCAGCCTGAATTTTACATATCATACTAACCCCAATCCCTTATATTTTGGACTGTGTAGAGTGAAACGTGCCTTGATGGAGACCATTTTGAATTATTCCAACATGGTTCTCGGGGGCAGAATCTGATGTGTCCCTTTATCCAAATTGTGTTGATAACATATCCATGATATCTGTACCTTCGTACCAAATTTAGTCTTTTATTTAGAAAAATCCATTTAATTTGAGGCTATATCTTAGATTAATGAAAATTACAATTTCTCTTACTAATTGGTAGGCATCTCAACACTTTTCTAGAAATACTTCGGTCCCTTAATATCTCCTGAATGATTCTGCATATTGGCTTCACCCCAAATCCTATTAGAACTTTATTTGTATGAAAAATGCCCCAGCGTTGGCCATTTTGAAGGATGGCCGCCATGGCCCCCATGTGCAGATTCTGGGATGTCTCTATAAATTATATCTAAATAGGCCTATGTACGTGTGCTAAATTTGGTCGACCATTTATTTTAAAAAAATGAATCCAGTTTGAGGGTTAATTTGTCACTATGCCACTGTTTTCCACACCACTTTAACCCAATTTCAACTGGGCTATTTCGGACCAGGTTTTTACTGGGGGGGGGGGGGGGGGGGAGGGGTCAATTTGACCCCCCCCCCCCAAGATCTCGGAGACCGAATGTCCGATTCACGCGAAATTTTGCATGGAGGTACATTGAAGTATTAGCGACGCGTTCATGTTTTCGTTTAAACGATCCAATGTTAAATATGCAAATTATGCGCATATTAATTATCAAAGTATGCTAATTTTTGCTAATTTTGGTAATTTTTGCTAATTTTCCTAATTTTTAAAGAAAAACATAATAAAAAGTATTATATTGACTAAAAATGAATTACAGACATGGATAAGTTTGAGATTTAAGTATTTACTTTGTTTATTATGTTTTTTTCTATTTACATATTTACATAAGCATGCATGAAATTTGCATATATTGCTTATGTATTCCTTTGTTTTTCATTTCTTTTGTATTCTATTGTTCATATTTTTTATGTTTTGTATTATTTTGACAATGATATTAGATATGACAACCATAAAGGCAAGGACAAAAACAATTATATGGGAAAAATGGATTGTATTTCACAAGTTTCGGAACATGTCCATTCTATTATACACACATGTATGGAAAAGTCACTGATTTGGGATGACCTTTGACCCTTAATTGTCATGTGACCTTCTAATGCTTGGTCCGATCTTCGCAAATTTAGTAGTAAAAGTTGCGCGAGACTTCAAAGAAAAAAGTCATGAAAGGATAACTTGATATCTGTCGCGGTTCCGGAGTAGTCGCTAAATTACTACAGGGGGGGGGGGGTCAAATTAACCCCCCCCCCTTGTTAATATAGGGTTAAGAATAAGGAGAGAAGGGGAAGTTCAAGTCATGGTTCAAAATGAATAGTTAGTGGGGGGAGATGTTTCCGCCTGGGCTTGAACCGGGGACCTTGAGTGTGTTACACTCACGTGATAACCGCTACACTGCTACGGAATGTTTCGCTTACGAAATGTTTTACACTGACTACTGACTTGATATGCCAGGGTCACAGTACAGGGAATGAAAATTCAACTAAAATCACTAACGATATACATGTACATGTATCATGGTATGTCAGTGCAAGATTACATTAGGGAACATAAGATAATGATAATGGAATAAGAATTAAACAAAATTGGTGTCAGCTCATTCGAAGGCTGTTAAGGTTGAACCTTGACCCAATATTTCACTCACCTATTCACAGCCACTTCTCAGCAAAGATGGAATTGACATACAAACCACATTCCGTATCCATGCAGCATAAGATGAAGCGACCCCCCCCCCCCCGCCCCACCGCCGTTTGAAGACCCAAATTAAATCCAATACAACCTGTAATGGGCATGATTATGCAGATACATAACGTACCTCCTCATAAAAGAGAGCATTTCGCGGCTTTTCGCTTCTTCCTGCTTTTCCACAAGCCAGTGTTTATATCACTGTGACTGATTGTTTTCGAGGAGTGAGGAGATGAAGAGGCAGATGGGCAGATAAGGATGAAATGATTACTGAAAGGAGGAAGGTAAAGAAGAGTGGGAGTAGGAGCAGTATGGGGAGGAAGGTGACGATAGCCCACGTCACGTATGCTTGCTCCGAATTTTTTTTTCTCAAACTTTATGAATAATTATGAATTATTTGTGTTTCAATTCTAATCGGCAAATATTCTTATTTTTGCAATTTCTTAAAATGGCTTAATGATGTTGTACCGCAATGTGTATTTCACTGAGATAATTTCACTATTTTAAACCGGGTATAAGAAAGACATCGGCGTAGGAAGCATGGGAAAACAAGGTGTTCTTCATCTCGATTTGATAAGGGGGTGGCTCATCGTCATCTCAGATAAGGGATGGTTCCAAGGCCTGTTGGGAGGGGGGGGGGGGGGAGGGAGGGAGACATATTATTTTACCCCGAGTGATAATGGGCCCACAAATCCCCTGTTTGGGTGGGGTCCACTGGGCGGAGCCCCCTGAATCTCTCGAGATATGATTTAGTCATTTTGAACTTTCAAAAACGGCCGTTTTATACACTTAATTTAGCAATGTAATCATATATGTTTTTATTATTCATTATACTTTATAAAAAAATTTCGTTGATCTCTGAATGAAAACATTTGACTGCTCACTGATATTCCTGTAAATTAAACCTCTTCTTTTTATTACTAATTTTGGGGCCGTGGGCACAAAATCTTTGATCAAGATATCAGAAATAATGTTACCCAAACTGGCAAATTGGTCTAACTTTGGTAGAGTACGGTGTAACTCTCAAATCAATTAATTGTGGGTTGAACCATTGACTAATTAGGGGCCAGGGTTTATAAACTGTTTTTCTTTTCATTACAAGTTTCTGTTTAAATTAGCTTGGATAGGACAGGGGCCGCGGAGCATTTTTTGAAAGTGAGGCGGGGGGGGGGGGGGGGGGGGGGGGGGGAGGGGGGGGGGGGAGTGACGCCTCTTGCCCGAATATCAACCATCCTGTTTCTACATATTGAGAAAGCGAAGCAAACGAGACCAAAATTAAATATAGGCCTACACATTTTATCATGGTAAGAATATTATTTCGTCATCAAAATACACTAGATAAGATATGTAAATTATATTTTCTGTAACTTCGCTGCCAAATATAAGGATATTGGGCACCTCACTGCCCGAGTATGAGGGTGTTTGCTGCCCGAAGCCATCCCGTTTCTAAATCTTGCGAACCAGCAAAAAAAAAAGACACTTTGTTGTCTCTGAAATATGATTTCGCCTTCAAAATAAAGTAGATAATCATAACAGTTATTATTTTGGGGCACCTTCCTGCCCAAAGATAAGGATAGTCGGACATCCGCTGCCCGAGACATGTTCATGCATTTCGCTGCTGAAACATTATGTTTTTCGCTGTCCGAAGTAACTTGTTTTTAAAGGGCAATCCAACCTTTGTAATGATTTGATTTGTGTGAAAGCAGAAAAATCAGAGAAGCAGATTGATGAAAGTTTTAACGAAATCGGACAAGCAATAAGAAAGTTATGACTCTTTCAAAATTTGTAATCACTATATATAAACTTTCATTAGTTATTCTTGATAGTAGTAGGCTTGTGAAAATGTTAAACATACCAAAAAGTGTGTTGCATTCTCAACCATGCGAGCGCGCGTATCACTTTCCCTCTGCGATTCCCTGCATAGAACCCTGTACATTAATCATGAAAAACGTAAATTTCAACTTTTAGAAATACTTATATCTTTTTCATTTTTTAACAATTTAATTCAGTTAAAAAGGAATATGAATATTGAAGAAACAAAGAAGCTGCTGAGCATAAAAATGTAATCATCTCATATGTAGAATTCTGGCCAATTTTGTTTGAAAACGGCCTTTTTATGTTGCCTCACAAAAACGTAGAACACCCAAATTACACGTGTTTCTATGGGGAAAGTAATCGGCTCGCAGTGACAAGGTAATTTTGTTAATTGGTTAGCAGTGCTGTTAATGGTGGGAATTAACCAGTTAAAAGGTTTCTTAAAAGAGTAAGAGTTCTAGGTTTGACCTTTCTTATTTTGACTTCTACTGGTTTTGTAGAATTCTGGCCTTTTTATGAATTAGTTATGAAATATTTTGTGTTTTTAGACTGATTCTGTGCGCGCGCACCACTGATCTCTACAGAGATCAGTGGCGCGCACGTGTCATTCTGATGACATTCAGGCTACGCGCAGATGCAACAAATTGCGCGAAACTTATTGACATGATCTGATTTTGCATCTAGTTTGGGTTATATGATTTAGATTTGTGATTTTTTCTTTCTTTCTAAAGCGGGCACCTGAACCACCTTTCCTGAAATATTCCAGCCTCGAAAACATTCAGCCTGAATTTTACATATCATACTAACCCCAATCCCTTATATTTTGGACTGTGTAGAGTGAAACGTGCCTTGATGGAGACCATTTTGAATTATTCCAACATGGTTCTCGGGGGCAGAATCTGATGTGTCCCTTTATCCAAATTGTGTTGATAACATATCCATGATATCTGTACCTTCGTACCAAATTTAGTCTTTTATTTAGAAAAATCCATTTAATTTGAGGCTATATCTTAGATTAATGAAAATTACAATTTCTCTTACTAATTGGTAGGCATCTCAACACTTTTCTAGAAATACTTCGGTCCCTTAATATCTCCTGAATGATTCTGCATATTGGCTTCACCCCAAATCCTATTAGAACTTTATTTGTATGAAAAATGCCCCAGCGTTGGCCATTTTGAAGGATGGCCGCCATGGCCCCCATGTGCAGATTCTGGGATGTCTCTATAAATTATATCTAAATAGGCCTATGTACGTGTGCTAAATTTGGTCGACCATTTATTTTAAAAAAATGAATCCAGTTTGAGGGTTAATTTGTCACTATGCCACTGTTTTCCACACCACTTTAACCCAATTTCAACTGGGCTATTTCGGACCAGGTTTTTACTGGGGGGGGGGGGGGGGGGGGAGGGGTCAATTTGACCCCCCCCCAAGATCTCGGAGACCGAATGTCCGATTCACGCGAAATTTTGCATGGAGGTACATTGAAGTATTAGCGACGCGTTCATGTTTTCGTTTAAACGATCCAATGTTAAATATGCAAATTATGCGCATATTAATTATCAAAGTATGCTAATTTTTGCTAATTTTGGTAATTTTTGCTAATTTTCCTAATTTTTAAAGAAAAACATAATAAAAAGTATTATATTGACTAAAAATGAATTACAGACATGGATAAGTTTGAGATTTAAGTATTTACTTTGTTTATTATGTTTTTTTCTATTTACATATTTACATAAGCATGCATGAAATTTGCATATATTGCTTATGTATTCCTTTGTTTTTCATTTCTTTTGTATTCTATTGTTCATATTTTTTATGTTTTGTATTATTTTGACAATGATATTAGATATGACAACCATAAAGGCAAGGACAAAAACAATTATATGGGAAAAATGGATTGTATTTCACAAGTTTCGGAACATGTCCATTCTATTATACACACATGTATGGAAAAGTCACTGATTTGGGATGACCTTTGACCCTTAATTGTCATGTGACCTTCTAATGCTTGGTCCGATCTTCGCAAATTTAGTAGTAAAAGTTGCGCGAGACTTCAAAGAAAAAAGTCATGAAAGGATAACTTGATATCTGTCGCGGTTCCGGAGTAGTCGCTAAATTACTACAGGGGGGGGGGGTCAAATTAACCCCCCCCTTGTTAATATAGGGTTAAGAATAAGGAGAGAAGGGGAAGTTCAAGTCATGGTTCAAAATGAATAGTTAGTGGGGGGAGATGTTTCCGCCTGGGCTTGAACCGGGGACCTTGAGTGTGTTACACTCACGTGATAACCGCTACACTGCTACGGAATGTTTCGCTTACGAAATGTTTTACACTGACTACTGACTTGATATGCCAGGGTCACAGTACAGGGAATGAAAATTCAACTAAAATCACTAACGATATACATGTACATGTATCATGGTATGTCAGTGCAAGATTACATTAGGGAACATAAGATAATGATAATGGAATAAGAATTAAACAAAATTGGTGTCAGCTCATTCGAAGGCTGTTAAGGTTGAACCTTGACCCAATATTTCACTCACCTATTCACAGCCACTTCTCAGCAAAGATGGAATTGACATACAAACCACATTCCGTATCCATGCAGCATAAGATGAAGCGACCCCCCCCCCCGCCCCACCGCCGTTTGAAGACCCAAATTAAATCCAATACAACCTGTAATGGGCATGATTATGCAGATACATAACGTACCTCCTCATAAAAGAGAGCATTTCGCGGCTTTTCGCTTCTTCCTACTTTTCCACAAGCCAGTGTTTATATCACTGTGACTGATTGTTTTCGAGGAGTGAGGAGATGAAGAGGCAGATGGGCAGATAAGGATGAAATGATTACTGAAAGGAGGAAGGTAAAGAAGAGTGGGAGTAGGAGCAGTATGGGGAGGAAGGTGACGATAGCCCACGTCACGTATGCTTGCTCCGAATTTTTTTTTTCAAACTTTATGAATAATTATGAATTATTTGTGTTTCAATTCTAATCGGCAAATATTCTTATTTTTGCAATTTCTTAAAATGGCTTAATGATGTTGTACCGCAATGTGTATTTCACTGAGATAATTTCACTATTTTAAACCGGGTATAAGAAAGACATCGGCGTAGGAAGCATGGGAAAACAAGGTGTTCTTCATCTCGATTTGATAAGGGGGTGGCTCATCGTCATCTCAGATAAGGGATGGTTCCAAGGCCTGTTGGGAGGGGGGGGGGGGGGGGGGAGGGAGGGAGACATATTATTTTACCCCGAGTGATAATGGGCCCACAAATCCCCTGTTTGGGTGGGGTCCACTGGGCGGAGCCCCTGAATCTCTCGAGATATGATTTAGTCATTTTGAACTTTCAAAAACGGCCGTTTTATACACTTAATTTAGCAATGTAATCATATATGTTTTTATTATTCATTATACTTTATAAAAAAATTTCGTTGATCTCTGAATGAAAACATTTGACTGCTCACTGATATTCCTGTAAATTAAACCTCTTCTTTTTATTACTAATTTTGGGGCCGTGGGCACAAAATCTTTGATCAAGATATCAGAAATAATGTTACCCAAACTGGCAAATTGGTCTAACTTTGGTAGAGTACGGTGTAACTCTCAAATCAATTAATTGTGGGTTGAACCATTGACTAATTAGGGGCCAGGGGTTTATAAACTGTTTTTCTTTTCATTACAAGTTTCTGTTTAAATTAGCTTGGATAGGACAGGGGCCGCGGAGCATTTTTTGAAAGTGAGGCGGGGGGGGGGGGGGGGGGGAGGAGGGCGTGACGCCTCTTGCCCGAATATCAACCATCCTGTTTCTACATATTGAGAAAGCGAAGCAAACGAGACCAAAATTAAATATAGGCCTACACATTTTATCATGGTAAGAATATTATTTCGTCATCAAAATACACTAGATAAGATATGTAAATTATATTTTCTGTAACTTCGCTGCCAAATATAAGGATATTGGGCACCTCACTGCCCGAGTATGAGGGTGTTTGCTGCCCGAAGCCATCCCGTTTCTAAATCTTGCGAACCAGCAAAAAAAAAAGACACTTTGTTGTCTCTGAAATATGATTTCGCCTTCAAAATAAAGTAGATAATCATAACAGTTATTATTTTGGGGCACCTTCCTGCCCAAAGATAAGGATAGTCGGACATCCCGCTGCCCGAGACATGTTCATGCATTTCGCTGCTGAAACATTATGTTTTTCGCTGTCCGAAGTAACTTGTTTTTAAAGGGCAATCCAACCTTTGTAATGATTTGATTTGTGTGAAAGCAGAAAAATCAGAGAAGCAGATTGATGAAAGTTTTAACGAAATCGGACAAGCAATAAGAAAGTTATGACTCTTTCAAAATTTGTAATCACTATATATTTTGGGAATTTCAAATTGTTCGTTAGGTAAGGCCACTTTCATGTAGCGGCGGTCAACTTTCCCATTCGCTCCAACACACAAAATGACTAAAATGTAAATTTTACAAAATGGATAACTCAGTAGGATTTTTTTTCTTCTTGGAGGAAAATATGCTATCTACAATATATTTTGAGTACTGCCACGAGGGAAAAGGCTCTAAGGAGAAAACTGGAATTTAATGATACATGTATTTTGTTACACGAAATGGGAAAGTTGACTACGTCAAATTGAATACGTCACAATCGATTCACCAAATTGCCAGTTGGAGATTCGCATAGATGCATGTAATGATCTCATTTTCCCAAACATTCATAACTTTCTTATTCTTTGTCTGATTTCTTTCAAACTTTCACCATTCTGTTTCTCTTATTTTTCTACTTTTACACAAATCAGCTTTTTACAATGGATTGCCCTTTAAATCTTACGAGTGAGCGAAGCGTACGGATTGGGGTGGCTCATCTCTCATCTTCATCTCTGATGAGGGGTGGCTCAACTTCATCTCTGATGGGAGGGGGAGCAGTGTAATCATTTTGAAGCAGTAATATTGTGGCATTAAAGAAATGGGTGTTAACAATGTTAATATGAATCAATTTATGGCAATTCTTACATCGTATTTCTACTTCAAATTGGTAGGTGTCAATGTGGGCGATGAAGAGTGCCTGGGGGTTTGGCAAGAGGGAGGGTTATGGGACACTGAGCTGGGGGTGTTCCTGTGGTTCCAGGGGTGCTGAAGGCGTAATGTCACTGGTTCTTGGTGATGATGACTATTATCTCTATCATCATTTTCTTTAGAAATCCTGGCTTAGCGATCCTTTCTCCTGAGATGCAATATGTGACGTCGTACATCATCCTTTGCCAAACATTAAAGGGATTGATTAACTTTGAGAAAAATTGTGAAATCAGCTCAAATGCCAGTGAATTGTGTGCAATCCTCTAACTACATATATAATTAAGGATATGTGAAAGTGTGAGAGAAAATGGAACCCGTTTACCATCCTAAAAAAGAGAAAATCGCGATCGATCGCTAGCGCAAGTCGCTCGGCTTCTTCGCTGCGCCTGCAGTCACAAAAACCAAGCACCAGCACTTGGCGATTTCAGAGCGGGTTTCCAGCCCGTACGGTATTCTGTGATAGAGCGAGGTATGCCAACCGTAAGAGTTCTTTAGGGTTCGGTGGTACTCTATCCCGACATCAATGTTCAATCGTAAATATCTTGATATATAAACGACCGATCAGCTTATAAAACTCAGGCGATTCCTGTCTGACCTAAAGGTTTGCAAATATGATTACAGCGTTAGCTGGAACAGTGATTTTTTTTTTTCAATCCTGGGCAAAGTTAATCAATCCCTTTAACTTGCAACTGGGATTAATTTTCAAACTTGTGCAGCATGACAGGCACATGGATTTAGGATAAATTTCTGGTTCTGGGGCATCATAATTTGTAGGCTACTTATGGCATATTTCATTAATTTGCTTGCATAGGGCTTGATAGGATGTCGTTTGTATTTTCTCGCCATACCATCAGCACAGGACTGTGAGCCATTGGGAATGAGAAGCTTCCCCACCATTATATACACTCATGATACATGTTATACATTAACAGGGACTAATTTGAAAGACGTGGCCTGGGCTGAATGTACAAGTACCTGTTTTGACCAAACGAGTCTTATATATACCCTTAGCCAAATCTCATCCCCTGGTATGATGAATAAAAAGCAAATATTTTCCCCTCTTTCACAACAAAATTGATTTTATGAAATAAAGAGTATGAATGATTAGTTATGTCGATGGAAAATGTAAGTCAGCCGGCGTCCCTTACGAGTGTCGATCAGCAAATGAGCTTTAAGTGAGTGATTGCCTGAATTAACTTCATTAGACTGAAGGTTTGGGGACAGAAATACACAAATCTTGAACTATAACATGCCAAACAAATTTCAACTTGCTTTGGAAAGTAAAAAAAAACAAACAAAAAACGTTTGAGCCTTCATTTGATCGTATCAATTAGCGGCCTTATCTCGTACCATGTCAGCCCCGTCGAAGCGCCTATTGGTTGTGTAGTTACCACTGGCGTACTGGTGGGGGGGGGGGGGGGGGCTTGGGGGCTGCAGCCCCCCCCCCAAAGTTCCACGACAAAAAAAAAGGGGGGGAAGAAAAAAAGAGAGAAAAAAGAGGACAATTTGAAATTACCTACCGGATATAGGTCTAGATCTGTAACAAAATTACATTTTCATTAAAAAAGGTCGATTTTGTGGCTCGCTCGCAAGTATTCAGAAATTGTGTTGCGTATGCCATGTTCAGCCCCCTAAATATTTTTGGCTCATTACGCCACTGGTAGTTATCGAACATACGTGAGCCTATATTAGAGAAGAAAAAGAAGAAGGACCTTGAGTGTGTTAGACTCACGAGATAACCGCTACACTACGGAAACACCGATACAAAATTATTTCTTTACACTTACTACCGATATGAGGGCCCTGTAACATAGAGGTCGATTCAACATCAATAAATCATGAAAAAATATATTTCCTTCTTTCTTACCTAATTGTCACTATCATACAATGAATTATAATTTCTGTAACAAAAAATTAATTGTTATTGATTGTAAATTAGATACCATTGATCATAAGGATTAAAATTTATATTTCTCTTTAAATGAAGCCCACAAAGAGCAAAATTGAACTCCTTTCTGATATAAATTTTTGTGAATCATGTACATTTGATATTGGTATTTATATGTATTTGATTATGAGAAAGAAAAAATGTACTTTGAATCTGAATCTTGATCTGAAATAAAATTTGAAATATCCTGAACTATAAAAATCCGTTGATTATTCAGGCACCATATAATACACCTGTCCAGAAATTGTCAATCAAAACGCGAAGTAGACGAAATCTGATGCTACAAATTTAAAAATGATATAATATCGAACTAAAAATCTACAAACTAAGAATGGATAAATGACCATTCTTCCGGGTGCCCCTATCCTTCCGCTATGCAATTTACAGGCAAAAGTTAGTGTTTTTCTGGCTGAAATATATGGGCCATGGACCCGGGGGAGGGGGGTGAGGGGGCAGTGACTCCCCCCCCCCCAAAAAAAAATGGTTTGCCCCCAATAGTGTAACATAAAATAAGGAAAATGATGCAAAACTCGGGAAATGAAACCTTCCAAACAATGAAATACAAAAGGTATTACACGATCAGCATACAATTATTTCGCGGCGCCCAAATTCTCGAATTTTCCCAGCTTCATGTAACCCTGCATGGAGAAGCTGGTAATTACGAAAAAAATATAAAGGATACTATATACCTTCATCCCCCCCCCCCCCCATCCAAAAAAAAAAAACAAAAAACGAAACGGAACGACGACCCTGTGGACAGCAGAGGCCTGCATTCACTTGTTCAGTGTGAGTGCCTCGACAGTAATTTCTGAGGGAAGAAAGCAAGCTCATATAGGTATGTCACATGCGCCTAATTACTTCTGAGATGAAAATCGTTTGACCAAGAATGAATTACTGACAGAAACTGCAGGACCTGTTCACCGTTTCGGGAGATTTACTTTGTGTAGTCTTATGGTGGCGCCATACATGTTGTGCCAGAGCTAGTTGATTGAGTGGAGAATGTACAAATGAATCCAATAATAACACTCTGTATATAGGCCCTACTCTGTAAAGCGCTTTGATCAATTTAATGGGGGGGGGGGGGGGGGGGGGGGTCGCCGTTTGGTGATCCGACATTCGCTCCGGTGACAATTGCTCCGGCTCAGTTCGTCAAAGGTGTAAGGCTCAGATCGGGTTAAGGGTTGCAATAAGGTTCCAGGGGGTGTTTCATAAAGCTGTTCGTAAAGTTATGCATGACTTACGAATAACTTAAATATGACAAGGCAAATGGGATGCTAAATCATTTTCAACTGCATCAACTAAAATTGAACTGTGCAGATGTAGATTAACATTCATATTATAACAAACATTTTTAAAGCAAAGTACATTTTTTGCCATAATTTAATTGAGGTTATTGGAAATACAGTCACACTTTGTTAAAACATAAGGGAAAACTTTGGGCATCCTATCTGGCACTTCATATTCAAGTCGTTCGTAAAGTCATGCGTAACTTTACGAACAGCTTTATGAACCCCCCCCCCCCCCCTGGTTACGTTTAGGGTTAGGTTAGGTCAGGGGCGGCGCCAGGGTATTTTGATAGGAGGGGAAAGACGACCTAAAGATGACGTCATATTTTTTCTCCATTAAATAACAGGGGTAATATAGAGTTATATGTTTAAGACCTCTCTTTTTAATACTCCTCTTTCTTCTTTCTCCCCTTTTCTTCCCTTTTCTTCTTTCTCCCCTTTTCTTCCCTTTTCTTCCTCCTTTTCTTCTTTTTTCTTTTCTTTTTTTTCTTTTTTCACAACTTGAAAAATCCTTGTAGCGCCGCCCCTGGGTTAGGTGGAGTGTTGGGCCCAAGGTTGAAGCTGGAAATTAGTTTAATGTATTGTAGGCCTATATGTAAGAAATATCTGTTCCTGTGATTTTTAACACACATCTATACCCATTGTACACAAACGCAAACACAACAAACATACCCACGCGCGCACACGCACACACACACAACTCACACCCACACACCCACAGATACATATGTATCAAGAGGAATTGATCAATATTAATTTCCTGTAGTGTATGTTTGTTTTTTGATAGTTACTATGTTTTTATGTGACTGTACCAGTGTGGGAGAATTTCTGCTGACTCAGATGGAAATTAATGTTATACTGTACTGTAAGCCTACTATTAGCTTTTGATTTGAATGCCTGTTTGCATTTGCATTTAAAATAAAAATGGAGATGTTTTTTATTGTAGTTTATTTATAATTTATGCTTACCTCACTTTCAGTCCTTCTATATAGGCCTATTTGAATTATGATGATAACGAGTCATAAAAATCGTGCCCATATCCTATTGTACCTAGGCCCAATAGTGAGTTACTGTGTAAATGATATTCCTGAATAACAGTATTGAGTTGAATACCGGCCATAAGACTGACTTTGGAGCAGTTTATATTATCGTAATTGTTATTGGTCAATAGGTACAGGCCCTTAATTTACATGCTAATAGATCACCTTTATATGCATGGAGGTAGGCAGAACATGCATCAAGTTCATGGCATTTCGAGAATGGAGTAGGGAAGCTCCATGGCCCTAAACAGTGGCGTATCTACAAGGGGGCAGGGGGGAGGGGTGGGCACGTCAAGATTATGCAGCTGTGTGTCATAGCATCAGAATTTGGCAGCCACTTTGATAAATTACTCTACAGCATGCACTTGACCCAATAGTCAGTTATTGCGGATAGATGATTAATTTTCACCAATCACTTTATTTATTTTGTTCCGTGTGTTATTGCCCAGTTGTTTCCATTGGTAGACTATGGTTTCAATGGGAAACGAATATCGCAAAGCCCGTTTCGATCGTTATGCGCAATGTTCTGGACAGTTGAATGGATGCACAAAAAATTACATGTAAAGTGAACAGCATAAGGTAGAAGTGTAATTTAGGTAGCTTGTTTCTAAAGCGCAAAAGGAGTCTTTTACATCATCTTCGTTTTTAAGTCTTCATGACTCTTTATTCCGAAACCTTTATATTTCAATTGTTTCTTGATAGTAATATTATACAAGTAATATTGATAGTAATATTAAACAAGTAATATTTCGTACTGATAACATTATTGAGTTCTCTAGTTATCTGTAAAATATGCAACGTATTAAGTATCTAAAATGGTGCAAACACCCGATAGAATATTACGGGTGACATTTGTTTACATATTTCGTTACAGACACGCGTTATAACATAACGAGTAATATTTCGTTCTAGACTATATAGTTATTTTTATAGTTATCTACAAAATATGCACTTTGCGAAATATTCAAAACGTGTAACATTTTTTTCACAGATACATTTTTAGTTCTCTGGTTATCTGTAAACTAAGCTTACAGTATATATATAGCATTTTAACGGCAAAGTTGAATCTTCTATATTTCTATATTTCAAAATGGTATACGAGTAATTTTTTTTTTCAAGAGTCATTTATTTTTCTATACCAATTCATAAATCATATAAAGTTTCTACATTGTAGAAGAAACTCATCATTCAAACATAATGCATATATGAACTTGGTTTTACACATTAAAAAAAAAAAAAAATGTTATAACAGAGAGAGGTGTACACACATTTCCATTATTTCTTGATAGTAATATTATACAAGAAATAATGATAGTAATATTAAACAAGTAATATTTCGTACTGATAACATTATTGAGTTCTCTAGTTATCTGTAAAATATGCAACGTATTAAGTATCTAAAATGGTGCAAACACCCAACAGAATATTACGGGTGACATTTGTTTACATATTTCGTTACAGACACGCGTTATAACATAACGAGTAATATTTCGTTCTAGACTATATAGTTATTTTTATAGTTATCTACAAAATATGCACTTTGCGAAATATTCAAAACGTGTAACATTTTTTTCACAGATACATTTTTAGTTCTCTGGTTATCTGTAAACTAAGCTTACAGTATATATATAGCATTTTAACGGCAAAGTTGAATCTTCTATATTTCTATATTTCAAAATGGTATACCAGTATTTTTTTTCAAGATTCATTTATTTGTTGATACCAATCCATAAATCAGATAAAGCATTTACATTGTAAAAGAAACTCATCATTCAAACATAACGCATATATGAACTTGGTTTTACACACATTGTTTTCTAAAATAAATGTTATAACAGAGAGAGGTGTACACACATTTCAGTTGTTTCTTGATAGTAATATTATACAAGTAATATTTCGTTACTGATAACATTATTTTGTTCTCTAGTTATCTGTAAAATATGCAACGTATTAAGTGTCTAAAATGGTGCAAACACCCAACAGAATATTACGGGTAATATTTGTTTACATATTTCGTTACAGACACGCGTTATAACATAACGAGTATTATTTCGTTCTAGACTATATAGTTATTTATATAGTTATCTACAAAATATGCACTTTGCGAAATATTCAAAACGTGTAACACTTTTTCACAGATACATTTTAGTTCTCTAGTTATCTGTAAACTATGCTTACAGTATATATAGCATTTTAACGACAAATTCTAATCTTCTATATTTCTATATTTCAAGATGGTATACGAGTATTTTTTTTTTCAACATTCATTTATTTTTCTATACCAATTCATAAATCATAATAAAGTATTAACATTGTAAAAGAAACTCATCATTCAAACCTAACTCATGTATGAACTTGGTTTTACACATTGTTTTCTAAAATAAATGTTATAACATATATTTAAAATGGTACAAGGTACCCGATGGAATATTACGAGTAATATTTGGTTTTACTTACTTGTCAATAGTTATATGCAAAATATGAAATTTACGAAATATCTAAAATGGTACAAGATACCCGATAGAATATTACGAGTAATATTTCGTTTAACATAGTTTTTTTTCCTTGTTATATGCAAACTATGAATTTACGAAATATCTAAAATGGTACAAGGTACCCGATAGAATATTACGAGTAATATTGCGTTCTACGTAGTTATTTCTCTAGTTAATTGCCAAAAACTGCATTTCCAAAATTTATCTTACACCTGATTCAACAAATAACATTTATGCACAACACGTGTTACTTTTAACAATACTATAAACGAAGATCGGCACCAAATCCAAATATATTAAAAATGATGTGTCATGCATTATGGTGAGCAGTATTCCGCTTTCGATTTGAATAAGATCACGTTAAGTGTACCTTTAAGATATGGCTAGCCATACATACCACTAAAAAGTTTTTCTTACGTTACCTTGTTGACATAAAATTGCTGGGAAAATTGTCACCCCCGAGGAGGTGATCTTTATTTTGTTGATTTTAGTTTTAAGGATATTAACATATGAACACATTTTTATTTTGTATACTTATGTCCATATATTTAATTTTCAGAGCAATTCAATGAAAGGTTTTTCGAAGTACGGATGGCTGGCCATAGTAAAATTTACACTTAAGTTGACCTTAAATCTAAGAAGAGTTTTGTGAAACATCCCCCATTGGAGTTAGGATTCACCCATAAGTCTCCGGTAACATGATACATCTCTCAAAATAGTGGTGACAGAGGTTGGATATGACCCAAATGCCAAATACCGTTTGCATGCACTTCTCAAGAATTAAATGAGGTCTGTGTTATCTGAGGTTTGTGGCAACATCCTTCATTTACACGCGTGGTAGCAGCGATGGGATAGGAATCCCACGACTTCGAACTGATGGGTACCTCCCCAAACCTCTATGACCCAAAGGCCAAATACTGTTCGCATGTATTTCTCACGAATTAAAGGAAGTATGTGTTATCTGAGGTTCGTGGTAACATCCTTCACTTACACGCGTGGTGATAGCGATGGGATAGGAATACCACGCCTTCGAAAGGGAGGGTGTCTCCCTATACTTCTATGACCCACAGGCCAAAGACTGTTTGCGTGCATTTCTCATGTACAATATCATATGAGAATTTTCTCGTAACGTCTCTAATCATCTAGCATAGAGGAAGAGGTGCCGTCGAAATAACGGGTGCATTTCTATGGTCCAAACGCCAAATAATATGTGCATACATCTACCCCCTCCATTCATATATTGTTCCCATTTACGCGGTTAAAAATTTCTGGTAAAACCTCCCATTTACCAGTGTGTTGGCAGCAGCGGTGGGATGCAATTCCAATACATAGAAGATTGAAAGACAGGACATACACTCGTGCATTGTAAGGGCCGGGGAAAAGGAGAAAACGAGACGGGAGGAGGGAGTTGGAACTTTACAATTGATGGACACATTTGAAGTTAGCATGCAGGTCCAAGTGTTCTACATGACACAATCCATATCAAATCAAAATGGACCATGATACATGATCACATGTCGAGAGACACGAAGATTCGCTTTAGTCTGGTGATTTTAGCATATATATATATATATATATATATATATATATATATATATATATGTAAGTGTCAGCCATCATTTTGTGTTTTGTATACAGTCCTGATGAAGATCATTGATCGAAAGCTTGACAAATAAAGGAGGACAATGAAAGCTACGACCGTCTCATAGTGACATTTCTTTCAATATACCTTCCACTTAAACAACTATGAATGACCACTAGCGTTGTGTTCTAGGAACCTTTCTTATGTATATATAGAATAACAAAATTCGGAATTGTAAATGTAGAGATGAATAGTAAACAAGTAAATAAAAATTCGAATTCGAATTTTAACGGAATTTAACGTTTAACGGAATTTTTATTTACTTGTTTACTATTCATATATATATATATATATATATATATATTATATATATATATATATATATATATATATATATATATATATATATATATATATATATATATAAATATATATATATATATATATATATATATATATATATATATATAAAATATATATATATATATATTAATTAGGACATTATTAGGACATTATCATTTATTTTATGTGACATGAAGAATATTTGATGGCTTTGCCACGGTATTCCATCTGAGCAGACCAGATCTATTAGAGTCAAAATCTATCTTCATCACTCTAAATTTAGTCTTTTTTATAATAAAAGTCGTGGAACCTACATCAAATTCAATTCCTACGGTACCACCAACCATGGGCGTCAACAGGGGGGGGGGGGGATATAATTGGTCCGCACTGTTTTGCCAATAAGTACTGTGATAATAAATGATTTACCTGTAATCTAGTATTATATCTAGAAAGTACACAGTAAAATGTAACAATATCAATAATCAAGTTATCCACTTTAAGAAGAGTCAAAATCTTGCACGTATTCCAAGGTCATGTCCCATTTCCACTTTTGGGGACCGGTTAACGCTTATTCCACCAATCACTAAGGCGGGAAAAATAACCTTTGGTCTTCTCACCCTTCGCTCTTTTTGAAAGCGGTACAATCTTCTTTTCGACAGGTTTGTTCTTGGCTGTGTGCTCAAAAGAAATTTCCTCAATCAAATTCTTTAGCGTGACTCCAAAGTATTTAAGTTTGAAGAGCTTCTCTTGAAGTTCTTTAACCTGTTCCGGTGTCTTGATATTTTCACTAGATCCCTTTTCGATGGCGTTGTCAAGTATCTCTCTCTGTTTGCGATATTCTTCTTTCATTTTTTTCATGGTCTCTAGCACACCTTCATTTCGAAGGTTGACTGGTTTTGTTCCCTCTTGCTTTATGCACCTTTCCAGGTAGTCACCCACAGCATCGTTGTATGGGATTAGAGCATTTGCCTTAAGGAACGAGCCAAACTTTGCTGCAGTTTTCATGATGATCTCTTGTTCTGCTCTCAGTTCTTCAACTTTCTTGTTTATTTCATCTATGAAATGCTTGTTTCTTGGTTTGTTTGTCGCGTATTTTATTGATTTGATCTTGAATCTGTGGAGATAAAAACTGCCTTTCTCTTTTTTCTAATTCGTAAGTGAGGTGCATATGCTGCTTGTAACTGTGCTTACAGAAACGACAGTATCCGTCTGTCATGGCCCAACAGGTAGAGAGTTGTGCATTACCTGTTGTTTCGATTGGGACACCCTGAAGGTGACAGTGGAGGTGACAAATCTGCTCGTAAACTGTATTCTGTACCTTTGCCTGGCCAACTGGGACGTACTTGACGCACTCAGGGGCGGCACATACTGTCCTGTGATGGTCCAGTTCCTTTCGCTCTATGTCGTATCCTTTGGATTTTAGGTCTTCTTTCAAAGAATCGATTTCAGTATCTGCCAGACCAATTTTTGTTTTGGTATCTCTTGCTGCCTCAAGATTGTGATTGATTGTGTTGGCTACTTTCGCTAAGGGTTTGCTCATGGCTATGATTCTTCTCCGAGCTTCATTCATGCACAGGGTCTCCCTCACTTTGTGCGGCTTCAAATCGCGTTCAATGTACTTTAGGAGACGTACTGTTTCCTCGACAGACTTGTCCCAACTAGACGAGTAGGTGGAGATATCTCCATCGCCGAACGTCACGCCGTTCTTTATGCATGCAAGAAACCGAAATGGTTCGTTATCGAAACAAAAATATTTATCTCTCGTTGCTTTGATCCCGACATTTCTGTTCTCAGGCTCTTTATTAAGAGCAGGCAAGGCATCGCCAGGCTGGTAGAAAGTCTGTCGTGCATTTGTGAAACAGAACACAATGTTGTTCTTAGCTGAATTGTGCAACTGAACAAGTAGTTCTTGGATGCAAAATCGGAACATTGCAGTCAGTCGTGCATTGTTTGGCTTAAGAGGTATGCATATTGCATCAATCTCGGAGTATTGAGTAAGGTAGGATAATATATTGTTCATATTGATTTCATCCTGTTTGATACCACCAGAATCCCCTATACCTGGTGTGTCAATCAAACAGAATCGTGTGTCATCAACAGTGAAGATATATGGCTGCGGCTCCTTTGTTGATGATTTTCCAGCTTCCTGTTCCTCATTGGGATCCTCTATTCCTACCTTAATTTCTCTTTGCTCACCGTCTTGGGTTAAGGTGAAAGAGGATGGAATCAAAACGGGGAAATCCTGAGAATTCATTGCCTCAGTTAAATTGGCAAATGACAGGTAGTTTTGAACCCCATTGATCCAAGTGGATTTACCCACTCCTGTCTCACCTAGAACGAGGACGTTCACTTCTTTCATTGCTTCCAGATTGGAAAGTTCGTCACTCAGCAGGTCTTTTGGATACTTCATAAAGTTCATACCGTGATGTGGGTTGTTGCAGCGGAACTGCGAATCCTCAGGATTTGTCTTTCCGCATTTGCAGTAAAACATCTTGGAAGATGTGCCATACTCTACCATCTGTTTGCACTTCCAACACCTCCATTTGGACGGGTCACCAGCACAACTATCGTTTCCGGCTATAGCATTCGGGCAAGTTTGACAAATGTAAGCTCCCGAGGGGTGTCAGTTTTAGGGTGTGGATTTACAACTTGAATCATGCACACCCCAAGGTATTGACCCTCTTCCTCATAGAGGTCTTCAGATGTACATATGCCCTGTTTGTACTTCTCGATAGTTGCCTTCTTTACTTTATCTGACCAGACGTGGCTAGATACGATTTCTTGGTCTACCACGAGGAATTCACAAGTCTCGTTTTCCCAGAATGTGGACGAAAGGCGTATGAGGAAATCTCGGTTTTTCTCTAGAACTTCCCCATCGCTGCCCTTTGTGATATAGAAAACGAAAGTATTTTGTTTTGCGTCTTTTACAAGGTCATCTTCCTTACCGATGTACTTGATTTCCTTGCTCAACATTGACCTGATAAGTCTGACTTTCGTCAGGTACGGTTCAAATTCCTCCTCGTACTTCGAAGCCGAGAAATCTTCAGGCTTCCTCTCACCCAAGAATTCTTCCAGGGCACTCAACTCATCTTTTCCCGATCGCACCCTCCTCACTACTTCCTGAAGATCAGACTTGAAACGGGATTCTTGCACAATGATCGCCCCCCAGACCTCATTACTCCTCTCAAGCGCTCCAATCAATGCACGATTATTTTCCATGTCGTGGTGTATATCATACACCTTTTGGCTTTTCTCCTTTAACTTTTCGAAGACCTCTTCACACTTCCTAACGGTGCCTTCATCGACTTCCTTGTAAATCATTTCTACAGCTGCTTTGACTTTATATTTTTTTTCTAACAGTTTCTAGAGGCATGAGATAGTATGTGACAGGGACCCCTTTACCATCGTTAGTATTTTTCACAAGTGTAGTGTAGCAAGCTCAACCACTCCTTCGTATGTGATAGGGAAATCTTTATCTGGAGCTGACACGTCGGCCCTACATTTAAATGAAAACTTTCTCTTATCTTTCCCCTTATCTTCAAAATCGACCTTACCCCCTCCCTTTACATTCAGAAGACCCTTAAGTCTCTGAAGCTCTGCACTCATTTCTCCCCCAACTGTGGTAACATCATCATTCTCAGTATTCTCGTACTCGCAAGTGATCGTACACTGAGTTCCCCAATCAATGCCCACTACAACGTGCGTCGCATCGGGCTTCGTATCGGACAGTATGTCCTTGTCGATGATATCTTTAGTATGGCTAAGTATTACCTCCTCGTTAATTGTCTTCAGCTTGTAGATGAGACTCCTGCTTTGGGCCCTGGTACTCTTTCGCTCATCTTCAAGGTAAATTCCCGAACCACCAAGCTTCACCATTCCGGCTAACACACTCACCTGATGGAGGGACAAAAATATGAATTGGTAGATAAGAGAGAAACATATACAGTTACATTGAGTTTTATTCACGCTATAACGAAGGAAATGTCTTAATTTCTGCGGTGCTTACTTGAATTTTAACTGAAATAATGCACAGGACAGATTCTCAATCTGACTCAGTTCACAGGGGGTGCTGAAGATGGCTTCAAAAGAAACCAACCTAACGACATAGTCTTTGATGACCTTACTGCTGCCAATGATACAGTGAACCACCAATTACTCCTTTACAAGCTGTACAAGATTACAGGTGATATCAATCTGACCAAACTCGCCCAACTGCTTAGTGCTAACTGCTAAGGAAACGGACGTTTCTTCGTGGAGCTGAATGGGAAGTGCAGCAGGTGGAGGATAGAAAGGAACGGACTCCCTCAGGGCAATGTTCTCGCTCCTGTTTTGTTCAACATTACCAATGACCAACCTGCTTCACCAGGCACAAGGAGCTTTATGCAGCTCAAAACAGCGACGTGGAAGAAATAGAGGTCACCCTAACATCAGCCCTACACAATATACCACAGGGACAACCAGCTGAAAGCAAACCTTACCAAGCATGGGTGTCGAACTCTCGATCCCGGGGGGGGGGGGGGGGTGGAATATATCCCCCAATATTTTAGGATATTTTAGGTGGGGGATGGCCTGTATTATCATCCCCCAATAATTCACCGTCAAATACTGACATGGCCCCCTGTTAATCACCTTTAAAAAAGAAGGAAATAAAAAGTGAAAAATGATAATGAAAATAAAAGAAAAATATAAACTTGGAAGCTTTCTCTAGCTTCGCTCGCTAGCATTTTAAGTATCTTAACCATTGCCGGTTGCAATACTATCCTTATGAAAGGAAACTGGTTTGCATCTTGTATCTATATCTAATATTATACTATTCTTCTACTCACGTTTTAAGTATTTTAATCAACACCGGTTATATTACTATTCTTGTGAAAGGACATTGGTTTGCATATTGTCTATGTATCTCATGTTATAACATTCTTCTATTCATAAAATAATAGTAATATAACTGCAAGGAGTCAAGCGGCATGTCGACCTAAAATGGATGAATTTTCAGGAGATAATGGCCTGTGACCAATAGCTTATTGCTATCATACCAAATATGAGAAAGGAACGTGCCTATAAAATAAACATTGCTAAAATCATGAAAATAGAATAACAATACACTAGAACCTGTTCTCAGTATTTAAAACAAAAATAATAAGTTTTCTCGCTCATAAAATCTAGAAATAAGATATTTCCGAGCAACAATCACTCTTATTCCCTCAGCAACATCTCCAAATATCATATTTTGTGAGCGAGGTGTCCAATTATCCTCGACTCTTGCAGGAAGATGTACATTATCAAAATCATTTAGTTTATTTTTTGTTTTGGATGGCAAGAGACGAGCCAAAAAGCGTCATATTTGGCAGATATGTTATCGAATAATACTATTTAGATATCTTTGAGGCATATCAAAGAGTGTAAATTTTTCCTCGCTTGCTTCGCTCACTCGAATGATATTAAGATACAAGCTTGGCGTAAATCCCGGGGGATGGGGATACATATATATATATATATATATATATATATATATACCATGTTTACACATATCACACAGTGTGAGTCAATAAAAATGCACCCAGATTCAACCCTAAATATCGTTGCAATCAGTAAATATAGATTTAATCAAAGATACCTCAAATTGTAGCCTATTATGTTTCCTTTAATATTTGACACCTTGATCAATAAAATCAGACAGTGGACAGCTGAACAGTTATCTCTTTTCCCGACTCGTGTCAAATTTGCCTCTGCCCAAGTTTTGAGAGATATCGATGGTCAACCCAAGGTTGGTTGAATGGTCATCATTCCAGTTGAATGCACTCACAGATAATGAAAGTAACTCCTGAACACCATTCAGCCCAAACTTTGGCAAAGACAATTTTCACATGCTTTTTAAATATGGCCAGTGCTCAATGAAGACATCAACTATCATACCATAGTAATACATTTCAGCGATTTCACTTAGTTTTTAAGATATTTGGGCTTGAATATGGGTTTCCTTTTTATTGACTCACACTGTATATAAAACAAAACTCTGTTTGCTTTACGCTTTGCGTACTTGTCACTTCCTCGAGCATTTTTGTCTAAGAATTATGCCCCCAAATTAATTTGTTTAAAACGGAGTTACAAACTGAAATATATCCGAAATTTAACGGAAAATACATGTATTTACATCTAATATTTATGAATAGAATATCAAACCATTTTTAATAAGTAAGTGCTAATAAAATATTTGGTCTCTACAGGATATACACGCATCAGGAAACCCACCTTACCTGTATTGAGGACTCTAAGCTTCATCGGGTGCTCTATCTCCATCTTGAGCTTAGTCATTACCCTCGTCACATATCTGTCAAACAAGTAAGATATCCTTTACTTTCGGACTTCAAACGATATTACAATCATGATGGTCATTTTGCAGTAACTGTCACATCGTATGTTCTAAATGAACGTGCAGATATTGGTTAATATAATTTATAAGAAATGCCTTTTAAAAAACATGAATATCATATTAACGGGCAAGATAACTTCATTTACATATGAATATGTCTAGCTTCATGAAAGTTAATGCAAAAGATGAGATGTCTTCATCGAATCGAAGGATATTTTTTTACGTTTGCATTTATAAAATTCTGTTTTAAACTCCTCCTTCACATATATGTCAACTTCCTCGAAGTTTGCTTACCTCTTATTTCCATTTACACGGCTCTTTATTATTATAGAAAACTTCATGCTCATCAGTCGCAGAAGATATTCTTGTGTCTCTGTGGAACATTACTTTGTTTGTACGTCACATTTATCATCATGAGCGCGCTGGATACCTATCCCGGCATGCATCAGATCCCAGAGGTTAAGGCAGGCCCTTGTGGTTTCCTTGCCGCTATCATTCATTTCTTTACCATCTCGTCCCTGGCATGGATGGGCGTCGAAGCTTTCAACACCTATCTCATCGTCGTGCGCGTCTTCAATTCTTACATCCCACACTTTATGATCAAAGCAGGCCTCGTCGCTTGGGGTGAGAGAAATCTACGCTGGTTTACACTTTGAAGGACTATCATTCATTTCCCTTCGGACAAGCTTTTTTAGGCCCTGAACTATTACAGAGAAGGAAATTCTCCAATTCAATTCAACCCAATTCAAGATTAAAGTAATTGTTCAAACACAATACAGAAATTTTACTTCAATTGGTGTTAGACTCAATGCAGAAGTAAACAGAACACGATATCGTGTGCAGGAAGCAAGACGGGCGTTAACACTTTCTTAAGATAAAACAGTAAACGCCCTCCCAACTCTGAACATTCGGTATGTGTGGGCAAGGAAGGGAATGTGCGTGTGTGTGTATGTATTTGTGTAATACGATTTTACAGATATTGTCAATTGTAACAGCCCAGTCTCATTTCATACGTCATCATCCTAAAGACGTGAATCGGGATCGAGCCCTGGGTGTTTTTTTATAAGTAGAAAGTAGAAAGCTTCAGCCACCCTTTTACGTAGAGCACTCTGTTGTAATTTGGATTCATTCTTAGTCGTTTTTGGCTTGATGGCACTGTCTTCAGTAAAACATTTTTCTTCTTCTTCTTTTAACCTCTTTCAGGTGCATCTGGTGTGATCGTTGCCTTGACTGGAGCCGTGGCCCGTGAAAATTATGCCTCGCCTGACTTGTAAGCTCATTAAAACTTTATTTCTTAACAGCTTTTAAAAGGCTCAACTGGTCTATTTTAGTCGCTATTAACAGCTTTGTAGAGCAAACTGTGAAGCGCATTGTAACCGCAATGGAAAGGCGCAATACCAAATACTCAATGGATTTGATTGGATCGGTAAGCAACGATATTTTGATATTTTTTAAAAGTTGATACAGGAAGAACCGATCACTTCCTTTCAAAATAGATCATAAAACTTTAGGAGAGATGTATATATTCATGTTAAATGTTTCATGCTATTGAGTCGGATAAACCAATGGTATTCTTTCCTTTATATTTCGTTAACTAAATGTAATGCAGGAATTTAAGAATTTAGTGGGAGCACTGCGGTAAATTGGTGAAGGCTCTTGACTCTTATACGAGAGGTCCTGGGTTCGATCCTCGCTGGGTGTTTACTGGGGCCCATCCACAACAAGCCTAGCTTTTTTAGGCCCCTCCACCATATATACACGAACGTAAATCTTTGAATTGCATGTACTCTCTATATTTTCAGATTCTTTCATTTTTGTGACATATCTGTTCTTGAATTATGTAATCTATTTTTATTATTCCAGAATGTATTTCAAAATGTATAATTTGTATTTGATTGATTTGTGTGGAAAATAAACTAAACTAAAACTAAAACTAAACATTCTAGGACACGATGTTTTACCCACATTTCTCCCTCTCCACCCAGGTGTAAATGGGTACTTGGCAATTGCTGGGGTATTGATAATTGCAGGGCCCTCAGGAAGAACGGCATTAATGCTGATGAGGCTTCCCTTGGTAAACAAAATTATTATTATTATACATGAAGATAAAGTACTGCTTTACAAACATATTGCGTCTGATGATGAAAGGCTAGATTAGGTCTAAATTGTTAGTTTAAAAAAAAAAAAGATATGTATATATATATATATATATATATATCAAAAAATAAAGCGCTCTAAAATAGAATCATTACCTCCCCCCCCCCAAAAAAAAAAGTAAGAGGAATTCGCAGTAAAATGCATCAATGTTCTGTTTTGAACAGTCATACCTATCAATATTATTGATTCAGACTGGACAAATATGGCTTTTTTTTCTGTTTCTTCTCTGAAGCTGTTTCCTTCAGTTTTGGCCTTTGGTCGGGGGTTTGCTCATACCAGTTGCCTTCATCCTCTTCTTCAACATCGCCGTTTTCATTCTGGTTGTTCGTCAGCTCGCACGTTCTGTCAACATGAATATCAAAACTGACGACGCAGCAGAACGCCGAAAGAACACCATCGAGCGGGTCAAGAACGCTGTCGGTATCCTCATCCTGCTTGGGTTGACATGGATCACGGGGTATTTCACCCTGATCGAGACAAATACCATCGTGGCCCAGGTCCTCTTCATCATCCTCAACTCCCTTCAAGGTCTCTTCATCCTCATCCTCTACTGCCTTCGTAACCCGGTGGTTCGCAGCTACTGGGGGAAGATGATTCCCCGTGCGTTTAGAGGAGGATCCCAAGGGGTTCGTACCGTATCGTACCAGACCAAGAGCGAGAGGATTGCCTCCACCAGTGGTCGTACTTTGTCTACGTCCTCGAGTGTCGACAACCCGACTTTTGTCAGTGATGAACCATCAACAGATATCACGTTTACGGGGAAGATATCTAAAGATCCGATACCATACTAACCTTGATATCGTAAGACGAATATAATGGATTAACCCGCTAGATTTAACAGCTTCTGTGTATGTATATGCTAGGTGAGATTCTGGAAACTTGTATCGTCGAAACGCCTTTTAAATGTCTCTTTTTGTGTTACAGGTGGTGGCATTGCATTTTGTAAACAGATTGTCTAAACGATATTCTGAAAGGCTGATTATAGTGGGACATGGCGTAGGCCATCTTGCTACATGCATATATAATATAACAAACACTAAAAGCACTGCACCAAGATGATAATAGGCTAATGGGATTACCTAAGCATTTGGCAATGATATTGGCTTTAACATGTTTAAAGTTTTTCTTGTTGATTTTGTAATTGTATCTGATAATAGCTGTCAAAGCTGAAACTGCTATATTAATTTTCAAATATCTTTAGAAGCGCACAAGGACGTTATGTCATGTGTTTAGATATGTTCTTTCTTGTCGGAAGCTTACATGTAACGTGTTTGCAAATATGAAAGAAAATATTCATAGAAGTGTTTGCAAACTTGTTCTTTTTTAATCAAGCAATTGCATTTAAAATTGGAAAGGTCAGTGGTTTCTGGAACAGTAGTTTCTCCATCTGTATCATCTTTTTGTACATTATCATTATAGAACATTTTGGAAAACATCATGCGTAATGCGATAACTGAATAAAAGTACATAATATTGCATTTATTTCTCATTTTTCAATATTTTCAATGAAATTCTGTAAAAAATGTATTTTCAGTTCAATATACAATTTTTAAAAAGAAGTTCAGAAGCTGTTGCTTCGAAATTGCTTCGAAAATTAACATTTAAAATGCACACCATCAGCAAAGGAACCGAGCGGTTCACGACTTGCCTTCGAAAACATCTCACATGGCGTTTCCTTCCGCCCATATTAGTGGAGATGTCATCATAGTGAGTGGTTTGAACCAACACATGGGCCCCGTTTCATAAAACTTGTTATCAATAGCAGCTGCCTCATTTCTATGACAAAGTCGCTCTCAGCCAATCAGATTCATGGATTTCAGTAGCTTATAACAATTATTATAACTTGTTATTGATAATAAGTTTTATGAAACGGGACCCTCCATACCCGGGAGAGAAATAGGCAGAAGAACGAATGAAAATAAATTTGCTATATGTACTCAAAGTCACCATATTATTGATGGAATTCTCATCAGCATGATCAGGAAAGGTATACAGTAATGTATGCGTGAATTAATCCGATGTCTCGAGAGACCATTAAAAGACGTTAACGTAGCGCCCATTGTTTATTTACACCAATTTATGATCTCTAATGGAACTACTCTGCTGCCACATTCAACATTTTTCTTAATTGCCTGTGTATTGTACTATAGAAATACAAGAACCGTGCAGGCATTTCATTTCAATTGGTCCTTATTTTTTTAACGAGTCATGGGTAAGGTGTTGTGACGGCGTCTTGCTACAGAATGCAACGCCCACATTTAGTGTTTGAACCCGACCCAGTTGATTTACAGACCTTTAATATATCCACTGGGATGCAACAATCCATCAAGAGGAAACATTCAAATTTGATACTACAAGCTAAATGTTGCTTAAACACTGGACACAAAATGTACATATGCTTATTTCTTTTACAACTTTGTTGAAATATAGCTTTTCTTGCTTAGAAGTAAAATGATAGAGCTATTAAAACTTATTTGTATTATATTTACATGTATTGAACATTTCATTTAACTATTCAAACTAGCGGAATTAATGAAAATAAAAGTAGCAAAAAGGAGAGCGAAAAAATACGATCGGGCTCCTTAAAGCACACATTATACATTGATCTGTAAATGTACTTGTTAAAAAAAAGTGTACATAGTGAAATAACAAACTGAATTGTAAATAAAATAGATTTACCCTGTTCAAATATCGGATTTATTAGAAATGAATTTCGGGAAAAGGCCAAATTACCTTTAAGCATAATTTGTGATATTTGCCATAAACAAGTAGAATTCATAAGTTTTCAATCAGGATGATAATTCAAGACGTTGTGACTTTGTAAAGAGAAATACTATAAAGAAGGCGCGTGGACTCGAACTGGTAACGATGTCATTGGACTAGAAGCATCAGTAAGGTCAAAGTTATACTTGAGTTGGAGGAAAAGCTTTATCAAATCAAAGAAAACCAATTCGTGCTTTTACTCAGATTATACATATTAGCAATAACTTGTATTGCTTTTATTCGGAAACGATTAGCAAATAATGAACTACGCGTATACGATATAATTTAATATTGTAATTTAGATTTCAATATAATTACATCGTTTAAACAATGATATGATGTCAGAGAACAAAAATTAGTATTTCAGTTCAGAAATTGAATTAAAGCACATGTACATGTAATGGTGTATCTATAGATTATGGCGTCCGGGGCCCAGCAATACAACTGCGCCCCAAGCTGTCAAAACTTGTCAGCTCAAAACTACAAATCAGGTCAATTTTCGCTTTTAATTCGGAAATAATTATGGCACTATACGTGAAAAATGATTTCTGATGCACTTAACCCTGGATAGAGTAACTGACCGAGGGTTAGATTCTGATTTCAACCCTGAAAAAATCTGCAATGGATTGGAAACTGTTACAGTTTCTTTCAAATGTTGAACATTTAAAAACTATTCTATTCGATGTATTCGACGAATCTGGCAAAGCTACCAAAAGCTAGGATTTATTTTAGCGTGTTACGTTTGAAAATGCAATTTCTCTGTACTTTACAGCAGTTATGAGGTTATGGAGAAACTGTATCTCAAGATCTATCACACTGTCGCCCCAACGGCCTCCAAGCTATGGGACATAAATAGATAGATAGATATATATATATATGTACTTTATCCTATATTGGGGCACAGAATTTAACAGTATCCTGATGATGACACTTAATGTATATACTAACTTGACTAAGGTGCAAAGAAAAGAGCGTAAGAATTTTTTTGAAACGCTGTTTCTTTATGCTTTTTTAATTGAATTGGGGCACATTATAATCTTTAAGAACCGTGATTTTTCTTCCTTTTCTCCTCTTTTTCTCCTGCGTGTTTGCGCCACCTTCAAGTGCCGCCAGGAACACTTTCCTCCATCTGCTTCCCTTAGATACGCCACTGTGTACTGCTACAGCATCTTTCAAATTGGAAAGAGATTGAAGCACTTGATTTTATTGTTCATATACATGTACATATTATGTATAAAGCCACTTTTTCTTTTACCTGTGGAAACACATATGTTTCAACCTATCAGTACTATAATTATATAAAAGCCCATTTCTTCAAATATCTGACGAGACATTTGCATGTTTTATTGAATAGGAAAATACGTTATATTATTCACGAGGTTAATGTTTCTTTGTACGTGATTTGCTTTGTGTGTGTGTGTGTGTGTGTTCAGTTTCTTTTATCTGAAATTGTAATAACTATTAATTTTTATCAAATGCTTAATTAGACTATCTTCATTAACACTTCAAAATGTCAAATGGTACCTAACCACTTACCTTTGGACAATTACATAACTTACTGTTTTTGTAGCATGAGGCGGTCATGATAATGTAGGCCTGTACCTTATTGCTCTGGATTTTAATGACTTTTTTATGACTTAAGACTATCATGACTATATAAGGGAGTGAGCATGACTATATAGGGAGTGAGCATGACTATATAGGGAGTGAGAATGTAGGTGAGCTGTGAGAGGGTGTAGGAGGGTGGGTGAAAGGTGGATGTAAAAAAGAGATTGAGCAAGAGAGAAAGGAGAGGGAGCAAGATGTGAAAAATATAGTGAGAGAGAGAGAGAGAGAGAGAGAGAGAGAGAGAGAATGGAATAGAGAAAAAGATATAGGGAAGCAACAGAGCAAGAAAGAGAGAGAGAGAGAGAGAGAGAGAGAAAGGGGGATGGCGAGAAGCGAAAGAGAGAGAGGAGGGGGACTATAATGGTATGGTAATTAATTTCATGAAGTCAAACTCTACAACCTACGGAAAGCCTGACATAAATGAAATTATGTGCGTTGAGTGATTCCAACCCGATTCATGAATGCAGTATCTCATTGATTAAAAACTAACATTAAAACTAACACCTATACGAGAGAGTCCCCTAATTACAGCGACTGATAATCAAAAAGTCGAGGGCAATTTTGTTAAATAGATGGGGGTGTCTAAAAAGGCACCTACAAGAATTGATTGACGTGAAAGCTAAAACCTTATCCCTCCCTTGTTGACAGGTTGATAATGATAAATAATGTCCATTCTCATATAATTTCTGGCATATTGTTACTCCGTAAATATGCGCGTTCCTCGAATGAAATCTTCCCATTCCATATGGAAATATTTGTAAGCATGATGAATTCATGGACGATCCTTTTAAAATAGTATGAAATAGTAGGCATTGATTAAAGCAAATAATGAATGGAAATGATTATTCCTAAGTTTGTATAAGCTTTAGGCTGTGAACTTTGTTTGATTTGTTCTTAAAGAAAAAAAAAGAAGCAGAAAAAAAATGGGCAAAAATAAAATGAGATCAAACATTTCTTCATTGTCAAATCACCTTTTGAAAAAATTCGCGGTTCTTTGGGCGCAAACTCAGCGTGACAACATATTGTGAGAAGATGTTTTTCACTTTTAGTCCCCAAATTTTAGAACTGAGCGTTCAGACGGTTTTTCATTGTTTACTTTCCGAGGCTTACGTAATGGGCAATGTTCATTAAGTGCAGTGGCAAATTTAAGGGGGGGGGGGGGAGGCGCAATCCCGGCCCGTGCCCCCCATTTTGAAAGAAAACTATGCATTGTGCCCACCATTTTTTTTATTGTACCCCCCCCTTCGAACGGAAAACCATTTTTTTTTTTTTTTTGCTTGAAAATATTTTTTTTCACCACCCCCCCCCCCCCCTTGGAGCAACATTTGGAGGACTGGCTACACCAACAAAATACGGATCTCCCTCCAAGCAGTTTCCCAAAGTTGACAATCCTGCATTTGTGTGCCCCCTATACAAAATCCTGGATCCGCCCCTGATTAAGTGCATGGGTAATCTATGTACATATTCAAATCATGTGATATCGCTGCATTCAAGTATGACATTATGGTGATAGACGGGAGATGAATAAAAAAAAACAAAGGCGGATCCGTAGGTACATGCCAGAAGGGGCCGCGACTCACAAATTTTGAGAATTGAAAATGATTTTTGAAAGCCGTCGGGAGGAATTGCATCTTTTTTAACAAGCACCTCCCCCACTTGGTGTACTTTTTGACAATGCCAGAAACGGATTTAATGAATTCAATATTGATGAAATTAATGCACCTACAAGCCTCTTGGAAAGAGGAACTTATTTTCATGGCATGCTTTTTTTCTCTCGCTTATTCTTCCCCCTTACAAATTTATAAACACCGAAATCACTACATGCACCAACAGTGATTATAAATTATACATGGCATTGATGTACACGACTGTATCATTCGCAAGCTTGAGACCGACAGCCCAAGAGACCGACATGTCGGCCTCGTGGACTTTCTGACCCTTTCTTTCTGAGATTTCACTAGAATGACCTTGTTAGTCTCTTATATGCCCCAGTGGTAGAGAATAGAAAGACATTCGATTACACTCTTGATCTGTTTAGTCTTGATTTTGGCTTGGATATAACCCCCAAACTGCCCCTCCCTTTTCCCCATACATGCCATATCTCCCATGTGGACCTTACTCCCTTTGACATGTTTGAGGAAGTGACTGCAATAAATTGGAGAGAAGAGAAGCTAGAGCACTGTCGAGCCGCCCGTAATACAATTAATTATTTGAAGAAAACAACCTGCATGCATGGTCATGCGCCAGTAACCGCTTCTCAATAAAAGGTTTGTGAAAATGAGAAAGAGAACCTTCCTGAAAATTATAATGCCAACATTATCGTCTCGAATAGTTAATACAGTTACCTCAACCCAGTGGTGCAATGAGCCAAAAATTTCGAGGGGGCTGAGCCAGCAAGAATTGAATAATTTTCTAAAGCGTCAGGAACGAAATACATTCTATACTCGTATATAAATCCTTTGTTTGAAGGGGAGGGAAGGGGTACGGTACACCCCCTTCCCTTCCACAAATAAGAAGTCACTGAACTTTGCTTTACCATGAAAATGTTGCATTTATCTTGCTAAATGAATGTTCTATTTTGTGAGGTCGTGTAGAGACCGAGCCAGAATTTTTTTTACATTTTGTAGTTTGAAACTTTGCATTTCAGACCACCTTGATGCACACAGGTATAATAAGCAAGTTCGAGCTGAATATCCATCTTTTTCTTTTTTTCTCTTATGGGGAGAGGCAGCTCAAAATCAGCGTTAATTTTTAGCGACTTTTATTTTCGGGGGACGATTCCTCTCTGCCTAGGCTATGTAATACCTGTTTATATATAGGGAGCGGAGAGACCGACTATTAAAGAGGATCTTCTATTTTGAATAGTGAAAGTTTGCATTCTAGAGCACTTCGGAGCCTGAGTAGTGTGCTGTAGCCTTAACTCATTATTTACTTCCCTCAGTTTCGAAAGAAATTTCATGATAGTGTGTCATCCTATTGTTAAGGGGCTGGTTTGGGTATAAAAGGAAAGTTCCCCTCCTTTAATATTGTGAGAAAACAAGATGCATATATGTACATTGAAGGGGAGGTACTAAGAAAATTCAGCGATTTATATACGTTATAAAAGACGTACTACCATGACTACTCTATTCACAAATATACATTTTTTCTAGCCAGGGGGTATATAAAATAGATGTCTTTTTTCATCTTTCTTTCTTTTCCCTCTTCCTTTTCTTTCTTTTCTTTTTGTTTCCTTTTCCTTTTTTTTGATCGTGGAACTTTTTTTTTGGGGGGGGGGTGCTGCAGCCCCAGCCCCCATCCCCCCCCCCCCCCACTAGTACGCCAGTGGCTCAACCTCCTAAAGAAACAAAGGAATGTTTTCGGCAATGTTCAGGAACTTTTACAGTGGTTGCCATTCAGTTAATATACACAACTGCTCTAATCAAGCTACAGCTGTTATGTTACGAGGTTTCTTGCGCTACTAACAAAGTCCCCATAAAATCCCACTGGGGCCAACTCCTGCTCTTTGGAATTGGTCTGACTCATTAATGACCCTTTTGTATGAACGTACTGTAAAAGGTGTGAATGAATTATGTAACGTTTGTTTTATATGAATATCTCTTCAACAATTACAACATCGTTTGTATGGATTGATGGGGGAACCCAGAAGAAACTGGATCTATTTACAGGGGTCTGATCGATATCACGCAAAATAATTTTTCAATCACTGACACCCTTGACACATGAAATTGTCGGACAAAATTTGAAGAAAGATTGTGGTTAGTGAAGTGGTCGACAACTCCAAGGAAGCTAGTAAAAACTGATTGATTCCTTTGGCTTGCCGCATTCGTTTGGATCTGACATCGTCTACACTGTAAAAAATTTGTTTAGTTTCTAAACACTTTTCTGTGACAGATTTAAAACACTGCGACGTGTTTATATATTGTACGGCTAAACCCATGTGTTTAAGAGCTAAACACATGTGCCTATTTTTTTCATCTTTCAGCACGCCTTAGGTGTTTACTAGATGAACATGTTTACCATAAATACCATGGCTGGTCAAGGTTCATGTGCTGAAGGGCTTTCGCAAGGTAGTCTTGATCCAGACCTTTCCAACATGTCTACCATGCTTAAAGGGTCTCTGAGGTCAAAAAAAAAAATTTGTATACAGTTAGAATGTATAAAATTAACCCCAAATAACTTTACCCGGCATTCTACAGGTTAGCGGTTAAGGAGTTTGAAGAGAATAAAGGACAGCGTGAACGAACGACGCGCGGAACTCAACTGGAGTTGAGTTCCGCGCGAGCAGTTTTCTATGCGTGTGCGTTTTTTTTATGTGTGCACGTTCGGTGAAAGCCAAGCATAGAAGCCAAGACGCGATAGTGGAATTATCGCGATCGCATTATCGCGTTGTCGTCTGCTATGTACAGCGCCGGGGCTGACAAACACTCGAAAATTGATTTGGGGCGGAACTTACGGATAATATTCAACCCTAATAAAACAACAAATAAATAAAGGATACAACGCAAAATGTTTTTATCCAATTGGAAATTGATTTGGAGCGTAACTTATGGATAATCTACAACCCAGACAAAACAACAAATGAATGAAGTCATACAACGAAGAATGTTTTTAAAGAATCAAAAATTGATTTTGGGCGAACTTACGGGGATTCTATACCCCAAATTAAACAACAAATGAATGAATTATACAAACCAAAAATGTTAACATCGAATAGAAAATTAGTTCGGCGCATAAATTACAAAGAATCTACAGACCAAATGAAACAACAAATAAATTAGAACTAAGACGCAAAATACATTTATCGAATCGAAAATTGATTTGGCGCTTAACTTAGGGATACAACTAAAATAAAACAAAATGAATGAAGTATACGACGCAAAATGTTTTTATCGAAATGAAAATTATAAGTTGGCGCGTAATTTATGAAGAATCTACAACCCAAATAAAAGATGAAATGGATGAAGTATACAACGTACATTTTTTATATCGAATATAAAATTGGTTCGGCGCATAAATTACAAAGAATCTATACAGACCACATGAAACAACAAATACATTAGAAATAAGACGCAAAATACGTATATCGAATCGAAAATTGAATTAGCGCTTAAGGGATAATATACAACCCAAATAATATATGAAATGAATGAAGTATACAACGCAAAATGTTTAAATCGAATAGAAAATTGATTTGGCGCTTAACTTAGGGATACAACTCAAATAAAACAAAATGAATGAAGTATACGACGTAAAATGTTTTTATCGAAATGAAAATTGGTTTAGCGCATAAATTACAAAGAATCTACAGACCAAGCGAAACAACAAATAAATTAGAACTAAGACGCAAAATATATTTATCGAATCGAAAATTGATTTGACGCTTAACTTAGGAATAATATACAACCCAAATAAAATATAAAATGAATGAAGTATACGACGCAAAATGTTTATATCGAATAGAAAATTGGTTCGGCGCATAAATTACAAAGAATCTACAGACCAAGCGAAACAATAAATAAATTAGAACTAAGACGTAAAATATATTTATCGAATCGAAAATTGATTTGGCGCTTAACTTAGGGATACAAATCAAACAAAATATAAAATGAATGAAGTATACAGCGCAAAATGTTTTTATCGAATAGCAAATTGGTTTGGCGCATAAATTACAAAGAATTTACATACCAAATGAAACAACAAACAAATTAGAACTAAGACGCAAAATATATTTATCGAATCGAAAATTGATTTGGCGCTTAACTTAGGAATAATATACAACCCAAATAAAATATGAAATGAATGAAGGACCAACGCAAAATGTTTTTTTATCGATGGAAATTGATTTGGCACGCAGCTAATGAATAATATACAACCCAAATAAAATATAAAATGAATGAAGTATACAACGCAAAATGTTTTTATTGAATAGCAAATTGGTTCGGCGCATAAATTACAAAGAATCTACAGACCAAGCGAAACAACAAATGAATTAGAACTATAAGACGCAAAATATATTTATCGAATCGAAAATTGATTTGGCGCTTAACTTAGGGATACAAATCAAACAAAATATAAAATGAATGAAGTATACAGCGCAAAATGTTTTTATCGAATAGCAAATTGGTTTGGCGCATAAATTACAAAGAATTTACATACCAAATGAAACAACAAACAAATTAGAACTAAGACGCAAAATATATTTATCGAATCGAAAATTGATTTGGCGCTTAACTTAGGAATAATATACAACCCAAATAAAATATAAAATGAATGAAGTATACAACACAAAAAGTTTATATCGAATAGAAAATTAGTTTGGCGCATAATTTACAAAGAATCTACAGACCAAGCGAAACAACAAATAAATTAGAACTAAGACGCAAAATACATTTATCGAATCGAAAATTGATTTGACGCTTAACTTAGGAATAATATACAACCCAAATAAAATATAAAATGAATGAAGTATACAACGCAAAATGTTTATATCGAATAGAAAATTAGTTTGGCGCATAAATTACAAAGAATCTACAGACCAAGCGAAACAACAAATAAATTAGAACTAAGACGCAAAATACATTTATCGAATCGAAAATTGATTTGACGCTTAACTTAGGAATAATATACAACCCAAATAAAATATAAAATGAATAAAGTATACAATGCAAAATGTTTTTATCGAAATGAAAATCGGTTTGGCGCATAAATTACAAAAAATTTACAGACCAAATGAAACAACAAACAAATTAGAACTAAGACGCAAAATATATTTATCGAATCGAAAGTTGATTTGACGCTTAACTTAGGAATAATATACAACCCAAATAAAAGATGAAATGGATGAAGTATACAACGCACATTTTTTATATCGAATAGAAAATTGGTTCGGCGCATAAATTACAAGAATCTACAGACCAAATGAAACAACAAATAAATTAGAAATAAGACGCAAAATACGTATATCGAATCGAAAACTGAATTAGCGCTTAATTAAGGGATAATGAAGGGATCGAATTGATAACTAACAACCCATATATGAAATGGATGAAGTATAATCGAAAAAATTGAAAATTACAAAGAATATAAACTAGAAATAAGACGCAAAATACATATATCGAATCGAAAATTGATTTGGCGCTTAACTTAGGGATAATATACAACCCAAATAAAATATGAAATAAATGAAGTATACAACGCAAAATGTTTTTATCGAAATGAAAAATATAAGTTGGTGCTTAATTTATAGAGAATCTACAAACCAAATAAAACAACAAATGAATCAAGTATTCAACACAAAACGTTTATGTCGAATATAACATTGGTTTGGCGCATAAATTACAAAGAATTTACAGACCAATGAAATAACAAACAAATTAGAATTATGACGCAAGATACATTTATCGAATCAAAAATTGATTTGGCGCTTAACTTAGGAATAATATACAACCCAAATAAAATATGAAATGAATGAAGTATACAACGCAAAATGTTTTGTTTGTTTGTTTGTTGTTGTTTTTTATCGAATTGGAAATTGAACTGGAAATTGATTTGGCGCATAACTTACGAATAATATACAACCCAAATAAAACATCAAATGGATGAAGTATACAACGCAAACCGTTTTTATCGAACTGAAAATTCAGTTGCCGCGTAATTTATGGAGAATCTACAACCCAAACAAAACAACAGATGAATCAAGTATTCAACGCAAAACGTTTAAATCGAATAGAAAATTGCTTCGGCGCATATATTACAAAGAATCTACAAACCAAATGAAACAACAAATAAATTAGAACTAAGTCGCAAAATTCATTTATCGAATCGAAAATTGAAAGTGAAGACGTTCCTGAATCGATATATCGTTAGGTGAGCTATCGTGATCGATCGACTAGTCTTTGCTCAAGTCTTATTTAAATTAATTTTTTGGGGTATTTTATTTTCAAAAATCAATATCTCCTCTATCCTGTCACCGTTGAATGTCGTGTTAAGTTTTCTGGGGTTGATTTTGTGTAAGCTAACTATACACAAATTATTTTTTCAGGCCTCAGGTACCCTTTAAGAAACTGTTTTGCGAGGATGAATTTATCACTGCCCTGGAGAGGTGCGTGGAGAAGATTCTAGCCAAGCGGCTTAAGGCCAACGAAGACCGGCTTGAGAGGCAGGAAGGTGAACTTATGGAATTGCGGAATCAGCTAGATATAAGAAGGAGGCTGAAGTTCAGTCCCTTTCTCTCTCGCTGAATAAGCTGTCAGAGGAAGTGGAAATGTTCAACATGCGGGCTAATGATCTTGAGCAGTACAGCAGGAGGAATTCTGTCCGCATATTTGGCATCCCAGAGACGCAGGGTGAAGACACTGACCAACTTGTCATCAAGGCTGTGTCTGATCATCTTCCGTGCACAATTTCTCCTGCTGACATCACTCAGGCAAGCCTCGAGCTGATGCCAAGAAGCCCCGCCCCATTCTGGTCAAGTTGACACACTACAGGAAAAAGGCAGCTCTGATGAAGGAAAGGCGACGTCTAAAAGGAACTGGAATTTCCATCCAAGAGGACTTGACCAAGGCAAATCACCAGGTCCTCATGAAGCTTGCTCACCACCCCAAAGTTGAGGCTGCTTGGTCTTTCGACGGAAAGATCATGGCCGCCTTGAAAACAAATGAGGAGGGTATTTCCATGAAGAGGGCATTCTCTTCCCTTCGACAAGTTTCAACCTTATAATGGACTGGAAACATAGTTCTTCACCAGTTAACTCTCTATCAATCCCAGAGGTTTCAACTGACTCTCTTGATGAACTTTCTTGCTTGTATTCTTTATGTATATTTTTTTCTCTACTTTCATTGTGTGATCATGTGCGATTACGCTGCTTTTTATTATATATTCTGTATATATCCACTGTTTTTGTACTTTGTGTCTAGTGTTGTGTGAGTGCTGATGCTGGTGTTTGTGTGTGTATGTGTGAAGGCTCCTCCACGACAATTTTGTTTATTCACTTGTTTGTTTTTTACTTATATCCTCTTCATAGACTGGAACTCTATCTTCTTGTTATACATAGTGGTTTCCTATCTAAACCAAAATTTTTCTCATGGATAACAACTTCCAAGATTACATTGATCCTGTAGTCAGTGACTGCAAGTATATGAACTGTAGTGATTTTCAATGTAATGATATGAATAAAGTTTCTATCTTGCATATAAATTCGAGAAGTCTCTTCAAGAATTATGAACATTTTGTAGTTTTCTTGTCGTGTATAAATCATCATTTTTCTGTGATCGGGATTTCAGAAACCTGGTTCAAGCAAACAACAGATACATGTATATTTGACATTCCTGGTTATTCTCTTTTACAAGTTTGTAGATCCAATAAACGAGGTGGTGGGGTATTATTATACATCAGAGATGGTATTGATTACAAGTTGCGTAACGATTTATCGGGCGAGTATGCTGGTTTTGAATGTATTTTTGTAGAAATAGCCATTGATAACGTAAAATCCATTGTTGGTTGTCTATATAGAGCACCTGATAATGATATTCCTTCTTTCATTCAATCTTTTGATCATCATATGCAAATTATTGGCCGAGAAAAGAAAGATGTCTATCTTATGGGTGATTTTAATATAAATTTAATAAATTGTGATTCTGATGGCAGAGTAAAAGACTTTGTTGATTTTTTAACATCTTTTGGTTTATTTGCTTTGATTACAAAACCGACTCGTATTACTTCTTCTACTTCAACATTAATAGATAATATTTTCACAAATTGTATTCAAGATGATTTTGATTGTGGAATTTTTTGCTCGGATTTTTCTGATCATATGCCCATTTTTAGCATCAATAAAGGGAAGTCTCTTACAAAGGAAAAGGTAAATGATACAGTTTTTAGACGTGTGATTACAAATGGAAGAGTTCAAAAATTTAAGCAAGATCTTCTTGTCACTGATTGGTCCTTACTTTATGGTCTTGATAATGCAGATGATAGCTATAATCATTTCTTAAGCATTTTTGGTAATCTGTATGAATTTCATTTTCCTCTTGTTCAGTTGAGTAGGAAAAAGAAATGCAATAAACCTTGGATCACCCAGGGTCTTCTGAAGTCTATAAATTATAAAAATAAGCTCTATTGTACATACATCAGGCATAAAAATGAGGAGAATAGAAAGAAATATATAGACTATAAAAACGTCTTGACTAATTTAGTCCGTAATAATAAAAAAAGTTATTATGATGATGTGTTTAGAAGTACACAGAGGGATATTCGGAAGACTTGGTCTCATATAAATGAATTACTTGGAAGGGGAAAACATGATCCCATACCAAATGAAATGTACCATGGGGAAACACATTTAAAATCAAACCTAGATAAAGCAGAATATTTTAATAAGTATTTTATTAATTTGCCTGCAAGAATAAGCAAAGAAATTCCACCTGTGCAGACATTTGTGACCCGGCACCACAAAACCACCAAAAAGTCGCAAAAAATATTTTTTTTTGATTTTATCATATTTGGATAGAACAAAGTCTCAGCTTCAAAATGATATATGACTCATTATAATTGAAACTTTCTAACCCTTTTAATTCAGCGAATGAAAGGAGATTGTAAGAGAGGTTTGCTGGTATTAAATAGGAAGGAAATGAGCTCTAAAGTTGAGGTCTATTCAAGCGTGCGGAGTAAGAAAACAAGAGAGAAAATCAATGGAGAGTGAATCAAAAGGCCATAGCACCCACTATGAATGAATTGTCGGATTAGGTTGATATTTGGTAGGAGTGTTAAACATAGTTTATTCAATCCATTGCCAAGACTTCAAATTGTGAACTTTAGTTGTTCGAAAGTTATTATGATGCAAATGAGAGTGTTCTAATGGGAGATTAAGCGCACCTCGGTGGCCTGACACCTGCACTAGACAATGCCTATTCACTCCTTTGGGGTGTCTTTCTTTGTTCCTTTTACATAATACTGGTTTGTTAATACCTGTGTAGTCCTTCTGTTATCATACACTGAACTTGGAATTTAGCCTATAATTGACTTGAATAGGACCTACTCTTTTTCTTGTTCACATTGATTAACCTATGCAATTTGTTTTACATAGAACTTACATACTCTTTCCTTGGTCACATGAATGATCGTTCGTCCTTCTTCAGACTCTGTTTCGTCATCGAAATGGAACTTAAAACTGCTCTGTAATTTGCTTTCGCGACTATTGGTGAACTGTTATATCAGTATGATGAGATTGCTGAGAGTTTATTCTTTCTATCAGTATAAACATTATTAGGGAAAATGTAATTTTTAAGGCCCATGAGATTGCAGTGATTTTACGATGGTGAGCGGTAACGATTAAAAAAAGATCATACGGGAAGGCGAAGAATTAGGAAGAAACCGAAGCTGTGCGAAAAAAACTGGTCTAGAAAAACTGTTTAAAATTCATCTTATACTGTGTTTTAAGCTTCCAGATTTTGATATATGGTACAGAAAAGAACGATCTTTCAGAAAAACCAAAAATCCCAAAATAAAATTTTCCAACCCAAATTTCCATTTCAGCTGTTTACACAAAATCACGGGTTGCGACTTTTTGGTGGTTTTGTGGTGCCGGGTCGCATTTGAAAATTATTTGTTGCATCAGGATAACCCATCCTCTTTATTTTTAAGACCAACATCTGTGCATGAGATTATTAATTTTGTCTCAACTTTAAAACCATCCAAGTCATCTGGCTCAGATGATATTTCTCCTAGAATTATAAAAGATTGTATTCATGTTATTGCAGATCCGCTTTGTGACATATTCAATAAATCAATGTCTCAAGGGTTGGTTCCTAACAAGTTAAAAATAGCAAAAGTAGTTCCAGTATACAAAAAGAATGATCGTAAATGCATTGAGAATTATAGACCAATCGCCTTGTTGCCAATATTCTCAAAGATTCTGGAGAAACTAGTTCATAAAAGATTGTATGACTTTTTGCTTCTTGATAATATTTTGATTCCCCAGCAATTTGGCTTCCGTAAAAATTGCTCCACTAGTATGGGTGTTTTAAACTTGGTAAATACAATAATAAGTGCAATTGATGGAGGGAAGTATTGCCTTGGTATATTTTTAGACTTGTCAAAAGCATTTGACACAATTGACCACAATATACTCCTAAGAAAACTTAAACACTATGGTGTTCGAGGTATAGCTTTAAATTGGTTTAAAAGTTATTTGGAAAATAGATTACAATTTGTTGCTGTTAATGGTGCCAAATCGCAATCCATTAATATGAAGTATGATGTACCGCAGGGATCTGTTCTTGGCCCATTATTGTTTTTGATTTACATTAATGATATTATTAATTCGTCTCAATTATTTACATATTCTCTTTTTACTGATGATACTTGTTTATTATATTCTCATAAGAATATTCACACTCTAATGCAGTCAGTTAATACTGACATCTGTAAACTCTTTGAATGGTTTTGCTGTAACAAACTGTTGTTAAATACTGGTAAAACACAATGTGTATTATTTAGATCTAGAGGGAGGAAAATCCCGAATAATGTTAATCCCTTAGTTGTTGGTAGTCAACAGATCAACCGCAGTCAACATGTGCAATTTCTTGGTGTTACGGTTGATGAATATTTATCGTGGAAAGACCATCTTGATAATGTATGTACTAAAGTATCTCGCAGTGTTGGAGTAATATCCAAACTTCGTTATTTCCTCCCCCAGCACACCCTAGTTACTTTATACAATGCTATTGTCATGCCTCATTTGATGTACTGCAATATTGCTTGGGGGCACACATTTAGGACCCATGTACATAAGTTGCAAGTTCTTCAAAAAAAAGTTGTTAGGTACATAACAAATTCAGATTATAGGTCACCTAGTACCCCTTTGTTTTTGCAGCTACATATTTTGCCTTTCGATGAAATGGTGTCTCTTAATTGTTTAATATTTATGTTTAAATGTCGATCACTCCAGTATACATTTTTGACTGATGTGTTTGTGGAAAATTCTTCCATCCATCATTATCATACTCGTCAAAGAAACCTTATCCGTCAGCCATACGCAAGAACCCATACTGCCTTAAAATCATTTAGAATAGTCTGTGTTAAAGAGTGGAATAAGTTACCCCATAATATAATTAATAGCATTACACTGTCTCGGTTTAAAATATTGTGTAAAAAACACGTTTTCAACAGATTGCAATCTGGTACATGAATGTATAAATTAAGATGAGGTTGCCATGAGTGAAGTGTACATATGTGTGTGTGTGCGTGTGTATGTGTGTGTGTGTGTTGTGAATAGGGGGGGGGGGTATACTCGTCTGCATTCATTATGTAATTACCTCATTTGTACATAAGTTATATTCATTGTAAATATGTTACTCCTTGCCATATACCGTTGTGTAAAGGGGCCCCGTCCACAAGCTGTGCTTCACTGGGGTCCCAAACCTATCATTTTGAGTTCTTTGCTGTTATGTCTCGTACCATTAATGTGTTTGATTTGGTTTAAATAAACTATACTATACTATACTATACTATACTTTTAAATGGTTCTAATGTATAGGCTAAACACCAAATGTTTACAAAATAATCATTTGGTGTTTACAGCTGTTTAAATACTAAACAGTGTGTGTGATTATGGTGTAAACATTTGGCGTTTAGCCTATACATTGGAACCATTTAAAAGGTAAACATGTTTATCTAGTAAACACCTAAGGCGTGCTGAAAGATGAAAAAAATAGGCACATGTGTTTAGCTCTTAAACCCGTACAATATATAAACACGTCGCAGTGTTTTAAATCTGTCACAGAAATAAACATGTCACATGTCGCATTTTTTTTACAGTGTAGCTCAGCGTAAGTTTCTATCACTCATGTTTATTTATAATTTTCCTTCTTGCGATGCTATTTCATGCTTAATCTTCACAACAATTTTCGAGAAAGTCTAGACCTATCGTACAGCCATTGGCAGAATGTTAACAGGGAGACATGTGGATTCTAACGTTGCTTGGCCTGAGTAATGGTCGTTTTGCGTTTAAAGTATGTTGGAACAGTATTGTTCCAAAATGCCTTTAATTTTTAATCTTTTAATCTTTTCAATGTCTTAATCTTGGGTTCTCAAGGAGAATTTAGCACCATTCGGGTGTTTACCCAATAACAGGTGTTGTCAATCACCCAGCGTTGACTACAGTTTTATGACCAACATACCTTATGTAATGCTCTACATTTTCCACCCATGAAATGCAAGTTTTCAACGCGCAATAATCTAGATTTTTTTTGGCAGCTTGCAATAATCTATTTTGCCCCGGGATTTTGCCCCCTCAGTGGGGCCCCCTCGCAAGATAAGAAAAATGATTTTGATGTAAAACGATGTATAATAAGCTTTCTTTTGCTCTAAGATACAAGGCCTCAACATTCCAAAATATTTTTTTTTCCCTCGGTCGCTACGCTCCCTCGCAGATAAATTCTATTACAAGGCCCCGAAGCGCGTGGGTGGGGGATGTGCTTCTCTCGACCAAAACAGAAGGCAAATTCGTTCTTATGGTCCTCCTCACAAGACAAAAATGTTTTATGACATCAATCATTTTGCAGTTTAAAATGGAAAAAAATTATACTCTAAAATACGTAGTTTTAACATTGAATAATGTAATTTTCTCACTCGATCGCTACGCTCCCTTTAGGAACCAAGTAGGTACTCCAGATGTGTAAGACAGGGGCTTTCTTATAAAGGTCCCGTCGCAAGATAATTATCTATACATGAAGCCTGGACTATATCTTTAATGCTATGTAAATCATACATTTGAAAAAGGCTGTGACTTGCCTGTTTGTGTAAAGTTTCTCTTGAAAGAAAATGTCAATATTATAAAATAATTGTTTTCACTCACTCGCTACGCTCCCTCGCCAAAAATAAACTAATTTAAAAGTCCTATGCTCACATGCTCTAAGAAAGCTGTGTTTCAATATTACAAAAAAAAAACAAAAAAAAACAACAAAAAACTAAGGATGTTTTGCATGAATACTCCATGAGCGTAAGAGGCAGGGTGAAGGAATTTTTATAATTCCGATTTTCGGGCCATCTTCACCTCATATTTGGGCAGCAAGGCGCAAGAATACCCTCATTAGAAATTTTAGAAACAAAATAACACTATTTCAGGTCTAATGAGGGATGATGCAAAACAATGGATGATAACCGTGCTTCAAATATTGATTTTTTTTTTTTGGAGGGGGGGGGGGGATGAAAAATTCTAAACCTCGCACTTTCGAAATATGTGTGTTTATATCGTCGTTGCATAAATCACGATATAGCATGGTAGACAAAATCGTTGACCTATTGAATTATGCATTTAATGATTGTTACTTGTGGGATGATTTTCGAAAACTTAAGGAAGTGGTTTTTGTCATTTTTATTTAAAGGGAAATCCAACCTTAATAGCAAGTTGCTTTGAAAGAAAGAGGAAAAATCAGAGAACCAGATTGATGAAAATTTGAACGAAATCAGACGAGCAATAAGAGAGTTATGAATTTTTGAAAGTTGTAATCACTATACATATGGGAATTTCAAATTGGCCGAATAGGTAATGTCACTGTGATGTAGCTGTGGACAACTCCCCCATTCGCTCCAACACACAAAATGACTAAAATGTCACTTTTTCAAAATGTATTACTCAGTAGGATCTTTTTCTTTCATGAGGACCTATAACAATATTCTATCTCCAATATATTTTGAGACTACCCTGATGGTAAAAGCGCCTCGAAGAAAACCGCAAATTAATGATATATTTGTGTACGACAAATGGGAGAGTTGTCCACAAAAATGTCACAATCGACTCACCAAATTGCCAATTTGAGATTTGCATAGATGTAGTGATCTCATTTTTCAAACATCTATAACTTTCTTATTCCTTGTCCTATTTCTTTCAAACTTTTACCATTCTGTTTTTCTTATTTTTCTGCTTTCACACAAATCATCTTATTACCGAGGTTGGATTGCCCTTTAAGTAAATTACACTCGACCATGAAGCAACATTTGGGTGTAATATAGCTCTAATCAACAGGGTTTAATTGTCTTGTCATATTCATCAGTATTGCAATCCCAGATTTGCAAAATCAAAATCAAAGGCAATGGCAGAAAAGCTGTAACAAGGGGAGGGGGGGGGGGGGTAGTCAAAGAGGAGAGATCCAACTCGAAAAAGGAGTCATTCTACAAGAAACTGGCATTATCATTACAACACGGGCATTCACAGTTGAAGGCTTTCGGTAACACCATATGGTTCACACGATAAAATGACAGATGGATTGTCTCTTTTAAAGTAAAATTAACCCTTCATAGAAAGCTGGTTTGGGTTGAAGCAGTACTGTTTGAAATTAAGACAAAATTTGGATAAAAAGGTTTGTACCCAAATATCAAATATCTCAAAGTATACCTTTTCTCGATTCTAGTGGTTGAACAGACTTTTTTTTCTCACTAGAGGACATTAAAAGTACGTTACCCGTAATGTGTCATGGACAAAAACTTTGTTCAGTATCTTTGACATCATGATACCTGTAAATATACCACCACTTATCACAATGTGAAATAGAATCTTTCATTTTATATTGTAATTTTTATTTCTTTATTTTATCTTGTAAGTGCATGAAGTTTATTTGTAAACACCAACACATTACGTGAATGCTATCGCTATTACCCGTTTGTCTGCTTGTTCTGCCCCCTCCAATCTCTCTCCCTCTCTCTCTCCCTCTCTCTCTTGCCCTTTTTTCAATCAAACCTTACATTTTCCTATCTACATGTATCATATAGATGGCCTTCAAACAACCTGTAGGATGGATGTGTTTTCTACTCTGCTTGTTCGGTAATTTCTTGTGAACTTTACACATATATTGCCAGTATGAATGTTATTTTGCAAAATGGGTGGTGAATATGAGCCATCGAATATTTATCACATTTCAAGCAACCTAACTCGCTTACATATTTTCATCAGAAAAGTTCTGTTGACCCATTTATATCTTGATATTATTACCATCGCCAAGAAATATTCCTTTATATTTTAAAAATTCAGAACTTCCCAATGTAAAATTTCATCTTCTATCTTCTATGTGTTCATCAATTTATTAGTTCAAAATTCGAAAAAGCGTTTTGAATTTTATTTTCTTGGAATGGCATACCAACAGATCCGCCATATCCCTGGCGGAAAGAACACAGTGTCTCACAGTGTGTTCACAGTGTGAAGCCAAGGAGGTACTAGGCTTGCCTAGTACCTCCTTGGTGAAACACAGTGTGAAATCATCTTCACACTGTTAAATTCGAGCTTTTTAACATTGTGAATCACCTCTTCACATTGTGAGCGAGAACATTCACACTTGGAAATCGAACATCACTATGTGAACACTCCGTGGTAAACCACACTGTGGAGGTGTCCACAATGTGAAATCATCTTCACACTGTTAAATTCGAGCGTTTTAACATTGTGAATCACATGTTCACAGAGTCGACTATGTGAACACACTGTGGGACACCGTGTTCTTTCCGGCAGGGATATACGACACTGATAATTCTATTCCCAATATTTTACTTCACTATTGTAGAACATATTCCACGAGATAAAACATACATGTGTGAAATTTAGCAAAATGATATATTTTCTATTTCTTAAATGAAATATATTTTCATCACCAGGATCATCTGCACTAAATACAAGTCAAAACAGCGGACAGGAGTTCGTGTTCGCTCTAATGCCCAACTATTTTACGGATGGATCCTTTGGACTGGTAATTCAAGTTGGTCATGTCAAAAGCGAGGTTCGAATCTCTATTCCGGGCCGAAAAGCAGAACATAACGTTGCCCTGCCACCCAACTTTGGTCCTTATAATTATCCGTTAAGTTCTTTGACGGAAAATCTCATTCATCCAAGTACATCTGGACTGATCAAAGATTCCACAATTGTGATCACATCTGACATGGATATCTCAGTTCTTGTGTATCATGTTCAATCTTTCTCCTCTGGCATATATACTGCTGTTCCCAAGAAGAATTTTGGAGACGAGCATTTTGTATCATTAATTTCTGGTGAAAAGCGTTCTCATCTGTCGAAAGCTGGTGTAATTTCCGTTTCATCCCTGAATCAGAGAACCTCCATTGAAATCCATCTGAAATCAACGGTGCAGTTTGACAAATGCTGTCTTCTATTCTGGTGACATATTTCGTTACACTCTGCTCCCCTTTAAATCAATTCAACTACTTCCACCTTTTACCAATATCACGGGATCACGTATTGTTTCTAATGCTTCTATTGCGGTGTCAGCGGGCTCTAAATGTGCCCAGGTTCCCCACGGGATCAAAGCATGTTGTTGTGAGCCTATTTCCTTTACGGCGTTCAGGATACGTTCTCCAAATTGTAGCAGGTCGTGACAAGACAAGAGTTCTTACAAACTCTGATATTCTAGAACTGAACATGGGGGAATATCACACCATCGACGTTCCCATCCAATAAATAAATTTCGTATCTACCAACAAACCCGTATCCATTATGCAGTACCCCAAAGGATTTGGAACTGATGGCACGGATGACCTAGTTTGCAGGCACAAACCCTGGTCAGTCGTAAAAGAGTGTCTGCACTGTAAGACTACAATAGGCCATGTACTATAGCTGATATTGACACGACCAGTAGGTAGCTGGATTAGGCTCCTCTCAAGACACAATGATTTTCTGATTAAGTGTCAAATTAGGGTCTGTGCTTGCAGACTAGGGATGACCCAGCTATGATTCTTGTCAATCCAAGTGAACAGTTTGTATCAGAAACTACCTTTCCAGTCTACAACTTTTCGAGTAGTTCTCGTGTCGAAGTCGTGTTCTTGGGGATTACTGCAGATTGCATGTACATTAACCGTGTGTCAGTAACAAAGGACGGTGCACAGTTTTCCATAAGTTTTTTGTCGGGCCGACAAATGTATACCTTTGGTGCAAAGTTTTAGAAATAATGTAGTTCATTTAAAGACTTTGAACATGTTTGGACAGACCTACGTTTAAATTTCTTATTTACTTTCTCACTTCACTTTAAAGCTCATTCAATCCAAGATTTGCCTCATTTTATGACACATGCAGGGACAACAATTAGGCTTACCTTGACATTTCGAAAAAGTAATCAACGAATTTCGAAATGAATCGAGTCTTACTATCAAAGGAGAATCGCCGCTAATGATATCATCATCATTTTTGCTCAAACAGCCGAATTTGATTGGAGAGTACTCCATTGAGACACGTAACGGTACCAGGATGTGCACTCGGTGGTCAGAAGTTGGTGCCGGGTCGTATTCTCTGAGAAGTCAACAAGTCACCCTACCCGATGGGCAGGTAGTTTCTCCTACTATTTTTCGTGCTGTAGTTTATGGCTCCAGTAGATTTCTAGGATATGACTCTTACCTTTACCGCGCAACATCTAATGACAGGCCCCTCAACGTTCATGACGTTATACCTGCATCGGACTCCAGTACATGTAAGTGCAACGGAGGGTTCGATTTTATGTGGACACTCGAACACTTTTTTATAGTAACAAATAATAAGGGCAGATAATGGACATGGCCTTGCAGTGAAGGCTTATACAGACACATGTATAATGGAGGTCATGGGGGTAGGGGCCTTCCGAATGGACATTAAACCGATTTGTCGGCACATTTACTATTCTGTCGGTAAAACGTGAGCATATTTTCAAATTTAGGCCCATTCATTCGGCTGTCCCCAAGTCTCTAGTGAACAAGCTATTCAGTTCATAATGGTACAAGTTTCATTCAAAAGTTTTTTTTTGGCTTGACAGAATCGTGAAATACAGTGTTTATGACATATATTCAAACTTATATTTTACCTCATGACGGACGCAGAATTAAGAGAAAACATTTTCGAGCTGCACCCTGTTGAAGGTATCTGTTGAAAGATTGAAATAAACTCAAATGAATTCAGTAAAGTTGAATCCTCATGACATGATAATAAAACGAATTTCTGCATCCCTGGTTCTTCTTTAGATTACTGTTCGCCAACGCAAATTGGCAACTTGTCTTTTCCACAAGGTGAAGAGGGAATGTCTATCGATTCATACGAAACGTGTCCTCTTGAAACTACTTTGGGTGAGTTTCGTCCAAGTGAAATGATAAGCATTTCTCTTGAAGTGCCCTTATATTCCAATTATACTAGGAAATAATTCACAAATTTGGATCAAAGTTCGATCCCAACATGTGCATGTTGTCCCATAATTATGCAAATATCTGTCCAGTACTATTTCATTACATGTGATTCTCAGCATGATTGATTCAAGTTGTTACCATTTTGATGATTCTAAACCTTCATTGCATGTTTTTCGTATGGACTTCATAACTGGCTTTTCCCAATATATTTAATGCTGTTTCTTTCACGATGCCATCTCATGACCGAAACTTGACTTTATCTTTTAGTTCATCGAATTATAATCGCAAAAATTGGTCTGCGCTGATGCTTACCGTAAATAGGCTTCGGTGACAATTTAAACGTGTTCCCAATGCAATCAACACATTAATCCAAGTTATCTACCCAATTAAGCAATGATCAATCTACACTTATCTTATTCTCAAAATGTTCTACATGTTCTAATCTATTTAGTCTCCAGGAACACAAAATAGTACAAATATAACAAAGAATACAACAAAAGGAGGTACATGAATGAAATACAAGAAATCATTAGTTAATACCAGGGCATCACCGTAAGAAAACAATTCCTGTATGGGGCTCTCCTCATTAGCTCGTGGCACATAGACCCATGTATACATGTATGCTGATCTACGTATCTCGGCGTCGGTGATTATCTGCCCTTGAGTTGGTGCAGAGGTCATTGGCCCACTAGCGTACCCAAGGGGTGGGGGGGGGGGGGGCAGGGGGGTGGGGCAGAGTGCCCCCCTGACAACTTTTGACGGGATTTTTTTTTTTTTGTGTCAGAGAATCATTGTCGCCACCCCCCCCCCCCCCTACTGAGCGAGTTTTGGAGGGCTGGCGAGAAGAAAAAAATACGGGTCTCCCTCCAAGCAGAATTTGACAGTTGACAGAATTTGCTCCCCCTGTAAAAACTCCTGGGTACGCCACTGCATTGGCCCATACGTTGGTCCCAGTATCACCTTCTTTATCCATAAGTCAGCATCAATGCCATCTACCCTTACATCATCCCAGATGTTACTTGATATTATGAAGGTGTGGTTGGCAGAACGGTAGAACGGTAATACGAAGCCTTTTAATGATTTATCATTGAATCATGCTTATGCGAGCTCGAATAATATTCACGATGAGTATTCCAACTTTTTAAATTTCTATATCATAGAAAAATTCATAAAAATGAATCGCCTTCAATTGTTTTAAAAGAAAAGTGGTGCCATAATATGGAGCAACATTATGACTGCTATAATCTTCAAAATTGAAGGAGGCAGTTAGTCTCGTACCTCAGAAACGGATGATAATTGTCATCGTGAAGATGATGATCCACAGGAGAAGCATCGTCGTCATGACGGCAATTATTTTATAATGAGAACACTTTAAATTCGTAATGAACTTTCAGAAAATGATTAAGTATGAGAAAATGTTGGGGAGAAAAAAACCCAAACAACAACATTGCGATAGATTGTGGTTTCTAGGTCCATTTACCCTTTCGTTTCTTTCACAGAAACCCAGGCGCGTAGGCAGGGGGAGGGGCGATGGGGACGGAAAAGGGGAAACTCCCTGCTCCCTGCACCCACCCCTGTTACATACAGTGCATTATTGCGTCCAAATAATTGAAAAGCAATCAGGGCGTCGAACTAATTTTCGGCGCCTAAAAAAGGTGCTACGAGCCGTTATCTTTCTTTCAAAATTTGCTAAAACGTCAAAGTTTTCACGCTTCGCGCGGTAAAGGGGACACTCCCTTCTCCCTGCACCCACCCCTGTTACATACAGTGCATTATTGCGTCCAAATAATTGAAAAGCAGTCAGGGCGTCGAACTAATTTTCCGTCTAAATAAATGTTTGCTACGAGCCGTTATATCTTTATCTCAAATTTGCTTAAACGTCAAAGTTTTCACACTTCGCGCGGGAAGGGGAAACCCCCCCTCCCTGCACCCACCCCTGTTACACCTATTATACATACAGTTCAGTATTGCTTCTAAATAATTAAAAAGCAGTCAGGGCGTCGAACTAACTTTCCGCCTAAAAAAGGTGCTACGAGCCGTTATCTTTATCTCAAATTTGCTTAAACGTCAGAGCTTTCCCCTCCCTGCACCCACCCCCCTGGGGAGCACGCTTCGCGTGCTCACAACCGCCCCCCTAAAATTAATTCCTGGCTACGCGGTTGCAGAAACCTCCATGTTCACCAGCCGCAGAAGATATTCCTGTGTCTTTGTGGTACATTACTTTGCTTGTACGTTAAAGCAGGGTTCCCACTTTGCCGAGTTATAGTGGCGAGTTACGACGAGTTGTGGCGAGTTGCCAAAAGGAGGCACTCGCGATAACTCGCGTAAAGCTCTTCATGTAACTCGGGATAACTCGCGACAACTCGGCACGGCTCGGCGTAACTCGTTGGAACTCTGCATAACTCTCCTTGAAACCGCAAGCAGTTCCAAAATTTTTGAACATGTTCAAAATTTTGACTAACTCGTTGTAACTCGTGCTGAACTCGTTTAAACTCGTAATATACTCGCAATACTCGCAACATACTCGCAGTACTCGTAAGAAGCTCGAGATGCACTCTTCATAACTCGCCACCTTCAAGTATACCCGAGTGCTATACGAGTTTCCAAGAGTGAGATACGAGCAGTACGATTGTGTTACGAGTTATGCGGAGTTGCCCACGAGATTAACAAGAGTTTAGATCGAGCACAGCGACTTACAGCGAGTTTCGTATGAGCTTATTCAGAGTGCATTGCAAGCACACCATGATATGTCAGCTGGCCTATAAATATGCAGTGATTTACATTTTCCCAGAAGTATTTTCGAGATGAACACGTTTATTCAACCCTAAACGCACGTGTACATACAAAAAATAGGTCATCGCCATTGCATTTCCACAACTACCAACAAACAAGGCAAGAAACATGCCTCGGCTTAAGAGATTGAAGAGTGGTGGACAATGCGGCAAGAAAAGACCGGAGAAGGAAATGGAGATCAGTCAAGCAAGGTTAGAAGTAGAAGAAGTGCAGGAAGAGACACTGGAAATGGAAGAGAAGACCCATGATGAGCAGAGCCGGTCAGAAGACCAAGATTCCAAACAAGACCAGGTCTCAGTAGTAGAACAAGACCACGTCGAAGCCCAAACTGAACAACAGGGCTTGCTTGAAGGGCTGGTTCGGGAGGAAAACAAATTCATCCATCTCCACTCTCAAGATTCTACCCCATCTAGCACTCCCCGGAAAAGAAAAAAAAACTGACAAAAAGTCCAACCCAAGGGGCGAAAAAAACAAGTAATCGCCTACACATTCACTGAAGAGCAGGAACTAGAACTAGCCGAATGGTATAGAGATCAAGAGTGTCTGTACAACCGCAGAATCAAGTCCTACAAGAACACTGTGATGAAGACGAGGCTGATAGAGGAGAAGGCCAAGGAGTACGATCCGGTGTGCACCGGTGAGTATAGATAAATATTGCCTTTCTAATATGGGGGGGGGGGGGGGGGCTGAGATCTGGCGGGCTACAGTCATTACTATCACTGTGATTATTATGATTGCCACCATTATCGAATATCAACAATAAAAACAGCTACTACACTGTAAAAAATAACTGTAAAACTACAGGTTTTCTGGCCCATAAAATTACAATTTATTGCCGTTATTTCAATTTTACAGTCTTTTTCCTGTAAAACAACAGCAAGTTTGTTGGTTTACCGGAAATCCGTTATTTTACATGTATACTGTGGAAAAACAGGCATTCCTGGCGTCCCGACTGCCAGGAAATTTCCCGTGAAAAAACGGCAAAATTTTTTACAGTGTACTTTTACTCCCACTACTATAACCACATGACATGCATCATTTATCCTATTTCCTATCGACACAGTTTGCTGTTTTCTTGTATTAGAAGCTCCTGTACAACGTTTTTCTTTTTTGAATCCCTGATATAGTGTTTGAATCTTGATATTTGCAGTTCAACAGCTGACAAATTTCCTGAAATCCATGCGGACCCAGTACAGCCGATTGACTAATCCCAAGTCTGGAAAGGGGACCAGAGACACACCCTTGAGTGACAGAGATCAGTGGATTCTCAATACATTCCGCTTCCTTGAGGGGCATATTGTGAGGATGAAAGGGAGAACATTGGGAAAGGTAAATATGCATTTATTTTTCAAGATCTGTAATTTGCTATGTGTACAATTATAGCAAAAATTAAAGGAATACCAGTCATATCTTTTTCTAAAAAGTTTTTGATAAATTCATTTTATTTTTGCAGATCACCAAAGAACAAGCAGCATCCCAGCCCAGAGCAGAAGATGAATACTCTTCCTCCGAGCAGGACAGTGAGAGCGATGAACATGAGGACAACATCGAAAACGAGACCCCCCAAGAAGCTAATGACACCCAAAGAGAGCATGAAGCTGGCCCCTCCTACATCAAGTTATCAACCATTGGCAAGGGCAAGGGCAAGGGCAAGATCAAGGGGAAGGTGTCTAAGGTGTCCTCTGAAGACGCTATGGAAAGGGAATTGCTGGAAAAGGTGAATACGGTTTACGTAATATAACGACATAGATACACATTTCGAGAAATCTTTTATGTGCATTTATTTGTGTAAGGAGTATACATGTTAATGTATGAATCACATTAATCTGTGATCCACCTTAATTTTTTGTCGAAATTCTGATCATCTTATGTCTGTCATGATAACTTCATAATATTATAACGTTGAGGAGGAAGCTAATTTATCATGTTGCAAATCAACGTTAAAAACACAGGTTTACGGACGAAAAGTTGGGAACTTGAAACTTTACCTCGTAATAGAGGACACTTCGTCTTTTTACTTCAGTTAACTCATAAGAAAGCATGAAATAATATTTTATGCTTTCTTATGGCATGGTAAACTTTCAAGAGATTTGTTTTCTTCAAATTTCTTTTGTTATCACCAACCATTCGTCTTCAGATAAATTGAAATGAGTTAAACCCTCCCTGCCTTTCAAGGAGACAACTCTGAAATGTAGATTTCAAATTTTTCTTAAATTTTTAGATTCAGAATTTAGTTCAAAACACAGGGTCATGTCATTTGTCTGTGATGAGATTTATGTTGATGTCTCTAAATTGATAAACTGGACCCCTCTTAAAATCCAGAGTCATATGAATACAAAAATAATCTTAACAACGATCAGATTAAAAATAGGCACAGGGATATACAGTGTGTCCCAGATAAAACAGAACCCTGAAACATAGGAATATTTTGACCAAGTTGTAGGGTTTATGACTATATTTATAAATTAGTCATAAAGTATGATACTTTTCAATAATACTTAATTGATGTTCTTCCAGTATTGCATCAATGAAGATTAGAATTGTTTTGAAAATTTGATGTCAAAAACCATTTGCGACACTTTTCCTTTAAAAAAAAAATCGCAATCCTATTCATAATCTCCCGAGGGTCACAGTGGGTGCAAATGTGCGGACTTGCATGTTCACCAATAAATGTAGCGATGTTTGAGGAAAAGTGTCGCAAATGGATTTTGACATTCAATCTTTAAAACAATGTTGTTCAGTGACGCATGAGTGGATGAACATCAGTAATGTATCATTGGAAAGAATATTGATCATACTTTGTCACAAATACGTAAATACAGTCATACACCCCACGACTTGGTCAAATTATTCTATTGTTTCAGGGTTCTGTTTTATCTGGGACGCACTGTATAATACATTCAAAAAATTTTAATGTAAAGATAACGAACGGCATAATGTAAAATTGAAACTCCCATGTCAACTTTTGTATCGTGTGCAAACTATTTGATAAAGTGCAATATTTATTCCAGTACTCTTCTGAAAATCTGTTGTAAACTTTCACACCGTGATATCTTGTAAACTGTTAAGTTCTTTACGAGTTTTCATTGAACATGCTGAAATGTAAACCAAGCTAATCGATTGTCTGGGGAAAATTTCCTTCTTCTTTCTGTGCGATGAATACTGCCAATACTTTGTAATTGCGCTTACCAACTTCTTAATATGTAATAATAATTAAAGAAATTAATTGATGCATGTATTGTTTACTTTCCAAATATTTTCTGCACAATCTACCTACGAAATAGAACAGTCTTGTTCCTAGGTTTTAACACTTGTCCTTCAAGCAATGTCATTACATTAGAAGAGATACATATCATATGACACTTCCGGGTACAGAAGGAAAATGACTAATTAATTCCACACTTTGATATCAACACTGACACGTCACAAAGTTGTCATGATTTATACGAGTGTTTGCATTATAAATGTTTTTCAAAAAGATGTGTCAATATGATTATTGGAGCGACTGATTTCTTTTATTATGTTGAAGCTCCTCCAACGTGCAGATGAGGCCAGAGAACTACGTCAGTCTACTTTCGCCTTGGCGTCTCCCCCCGCCCAACTATCCCCACACGAGGAGCAAGTGAAGGGTTTCGTATCATACTTGACTACACAACTGCGGCAGATCCCACAGGAACAGTGGTTCAACTTCACCGTAGACACTATGAAGATGGTGCAAAGCTACATTAACCAGGGGACGTCATCACCTTCTTCAACACCTGCTCCGCTTGCTCAACCTCCTCTTCAGACCCAGCATGATGGCCCATTCCATGATGAACCTTCCCTTCACGCCAACAGCTTCCACCATCCCGGATGACAACTCCACCTGGAATCTTCCACGAATACCACGCACCGTCGCCACCGCCATCGTTCGTGCAGCAGCAGAATCCAGGCCCTTCAGGGTTCCAGAGATCTTCGAGTGGGTTCATCCCGCAGAAATCTACCAACCCCCTCGAAACTCTAGAAACCCCCTCCATGCCGTCACCCCAAATGGGAGGTCATGACGATGTGATGTAAAGCTCACTAGGAAGTGCTTCAACAGCAGCGGCTCCGCCAACCCTTACAACAAGCACCTAGATTTAGCCCGTGGGCATGTTGCGCGACATGTTTTATGTCAGTTGTTAAAACAGTGTTCTGTCAGTTCCTAAATGTTTATTTTTTTATCTTAAGATATTGATCAGTGTGTCTATTCATTTGTTTTGAGAAACAGTAAAATTTGTCGTTTCCTCGGTCCTTGAAGGAAGAGTTGGTTTTGCGACCCATTTTTTGTCTGCGTTTTATGCCAAAGTGATCACAAATTTAAAGATCAGCCTGGTAAACTTTTGTATTATGTTCGTTTAAATCTGGATTCCTTTTCTTCTGCGTACACCATGTTCTTGACATACAATGTAAAATGTCCCACGCACTCCACTGTCAATTGTGTTTGCAAATAAATCCCATGGTTAGATGTGGTAGTCATGGTAGTTCCAGTTATCCTTGAAACAAAGTAATAAAGAACAAGTATTCATCAAATCTATTAAAAATCATTCAAATACAAGTGTACAAGAAACGACAAATGGGGAATTTAAAATATTATCAACGTTTATTTCTTTGATTTATACTCCTGTCAACAACTGTTAATATGTGAACAAAAAAGACCTTTTCATTTCCGATATAGAATGATCATGTTTCTGTCGTGGTTTTCTGATTTTGTCCGTTTTACAGAGACTATGTTTGGAACTAATGGAGAGTGAGGTGATTTGTTACAGAGTATTAGAGTTCTAGAAATTCTGACAATAAAGTTGATTATCATCTGATCGTTTATACTTCTTTGTCATGTGTTGGTGGTGTCTAGTTTAATTTGTTTGTTAGATACATAAGTAAACATTTCCACTTTATGGAACAAGAGAAAATGAGGTAATCTTAAATGGATGTCAGTGTGGATTGAAATGAAATTCTTGATGGAAATTTGTTGTTGAAAGACGTGATCCAGAGATCAAGGAAAACTTAAACAATTCTCTCCATGGGAGTGGCAATGAGAATTCTTCATATATCAATGGTTCCATGAATCATGAATATCATATCCCTAAGCTATGTGGGCGACAACTCTAGATACTAATTATGTCTATTATCAACAATAAACAAAATGCAACCCCTGATACCCTTTAGATCATCCTCTCTTGCCAGGGGACACTGCCAGCTGGAGAGGTGTAGTAGCTGCGAAGGTAGTCGCGTTGTGCCTTTGCAGCTTTGGTGGCATTGTTGCCTCTCATGACGTCCAGGCATGCCATACCGCCATTGTCCCTCCACCCCCCTGGAATGATGTTGTGGGTCTCTGGGTCCTCCCGATCCACTAGGTTGTTGTGCAACTTTGGGAACCGGATCCTCAAAAGGTTATGTAGGACACAACACGCAAGCACAACAGACTGTACTCTGTCAGGGGTCAGGGACATTGTCCCTAAAAGACAGCGGAACCTGAAATAATAAAAAGCAAGTTCAATTCATTATTTTTACACATACTAAGTGGAAATCCACTCTACCACTGGCGTAAATCCCGGGGGGATGGCCTGTACAATCACCCCCCCCCCCCACTTTTAACGAAAGAATTATTATTATCATTATTTTCATCATCATTATCATCATTATCATTATTATCATCATTATTTTAATTATTATTATTATTTATATTATTATTATTATTACTATTACTATTATTATTTTTTTTTTTATTATTCTAATTATAACTATTATTATCGTTATAATAATTATTATTAATAACTTTGTTATGACTATCATGATTATTATCATAATCGTATTGATTATTATAACCATCATTATTTATATTTTTCTTTTATTATTATCTCTATAATAAAGTGCAATCATTTTTATTATTATTATCAACAGGTAACAGTATTATCACTTTTGTTTTGTTTATTATCATTCTTTTTCTTTCTTCTTTTTCTTTCTTTCTTTTTCTTCTTCTTCTTCTTCTTCTTCTTTTTCTTCTATTATCCTGATGAAGATGATAATGATGAGGAGGAGGAGGATTATTGTTATTTATTACAGTAATTGTTATTATCATCATCATCATTTTCATAGTTATATTACTGTTATTTTGGTATACTAAATTGTTACTGATAATGTTATTCATAAAATCATTGTTTTTTTTTTTTCATCCTTATATTTCAAACATCATTGTTATAATATATATCTAAAATAACTTTACCATTTTTCATCAGGTTGGGGTGAGACTGCTTCTCCGCTCTCCACCTTTCTCTCTCTCTCTCTCTCTCTGTTTCTCTCTCACTCTCCACGGTCTCAACTTCTGTCTGGAAAGTGGTATTATCATGGTCATTATAATAATTGTAGGCCTATTTGATTTTTCCCTGAGAATGTACAGAAATTTTTAAAGCAACAAAGTCTGAAATAAAAGAGATTTCATCTGATTTTATACTTCATGTTCAAGACTCTTCTTCACTCTTCTAGAATGACGCATCATTTGAAGAAAATTAGATGTTTGTAGACGTTGATTGATTTCATTTCCAAATACAAAACAATATGATTTACAAAGTACAAAATAATGAAATGAAAAAGGAACCTACTGGAAAGCATAGCTTGCTTGTGTAGGTTCCCAAGAATAAATATAACATTAACATAATTATCTTTTATAACATGGCATATCTCTCATAACATCGATATCGACACACGCGATATTGCGATGTCAGTGTATGATATCGCTACGCTGGTTTTTGATCGGATTGTATATGATAGTCTGGGAGCCTGTCCCGAAATAGTCACCCCATTTTACATAAAATATGAGATTTGACCCCTTAAAGTTACTTAAGCCCCGTTTTAATAGACCGCGTCCGGCCGGAGTCGGGACTGATGCCGGGTTAAAAAAGCGGGGCAGCAGGTGATAAAACCACGGGTGGTCCACCCCGGCGTGCCGTCTTAACAGACATTCGCTGAAAACCTAACCGGGTAGGTTCCCATAGTAACGTATAAAACTGCCTGACTTTCTGTCGCGCGCGCGGGAGATTCAAAACGCGGGGAATGTGATATTTCACGAGAATCGAGTTCGAGTCATTGCGCAATGTCGAGCTGTCCGGTCAGAAACTAGTCCGAGAGCGGCTTAACAGAACGGCTGTCCGAATTAGCAGGGGTAGAGTCGTGATTTTACCCTCGTTGGACCTAGTCAAATTTTGGCAAAATTATACTGGGTAGATTCCGGTCAACACCTCAGTAGGAGCGGCTTAACAGGAAGGGGTTAGGAAATCTAATCCGGTATCAGCCGGTCGAGGCGTTTTAAAAAGTGTCTGTTAAGACGGGGCTTTAGACCATCCATGTCATTCACAAAAAGCTTGTCAGCTCGAACGAAGCCGCCGGGTTTGGCCCCCAGAGCCCCCCCCAAAAGGGCCCTAAAGTCGGGTCGATTTCAAGCCATCTAACATATGCGCCAAACTTTGTCAGAAGGAAGGTGTATGACTATACATTACAAAAACACCAAAACTGACAAAATTTTCTGTCGGGATGGGTTGTCAGACTGCCCCTAAAAATTGGGGAAAATTTTTCCCCTTAGGGCCAGTGGACCAAATTTTGTCAGAAGGAAGAGGTATGGGTGTACATTACAAATATATAAAAACTAATATAAAAATTTCCATCGGGAAAGGGGTGTAACACGCACCTAAAAAAAAAAAAATTAAAGTGCCCCTAATCCAAGCTTTGCTGCCCAAAATGCTCTGGATGTAGAAAAAAACCATTTTTAGGCATTACAACTCCAAAGTGTCTCATTCAATTCAGGTAAAATTTACATAGTACAATCTTGAGTATTGTAACTTTCTTAGGGTGCAATTTGGTGTCAGATAATCATCACCCTAATAACAAATAGCTGGAGATGGGCGGTGGTGGCGGAACGGAGACGTCTTGTTGCCGAAGAATCACATGCTGAATGGAGAGAAACAGGGTATTGAAGGTAGGATGAGCAAAGTTGTTGTGATCTTTGGAGCTAAAAAATGACAAGATGGCACTTTAAAATGTCGGTTCAATGGCTGCTTGCTATGGCACGTTTTATTCATGTGTTAACTCTTTACCACGTGACTGTCTCTGTGTATTATGTATGTGTGTAGTAGTAGTAGTATCAGTAGTATTTATTTTCTGTTCATTTAAAAAAAAACATACTTGTACAATATAAGTATTTACATATGAATGAAACGGCTGGATTACCCATATTCAGCTGTGCCAGGCACGACACTACTGGTCTTCCATGGGGTCCAGGAAGCATAAAAATAAATCAATTATATAAATATCAGACATGGCATATGATTAATATTCTAAGGAATATACGAATATACAAGACAAAATTACAGCTGTTTATTCGACAAAATCACTCACAATCATGGGCGCAAATTAAGGGGGACAGGGGGACATGTCCCCCCACGATTTTGCATGCCCCCCACGATTTTGCATGGCCCCCCTCACGATTTTGGAGATGGGCCAATGTCTCCCCCCAAAAAATAAATTTTTTTTTTTTTTTTTTTGCTTGTCAGAGAATTTTGTAGGAAAACTAGACCCCAAAAATGTGATAACCTGTTTTATTTATTTATTTATTTATTTTTTTTTTTTTTTGGGGGGGGGGGGGGGGTTGTCAGAAATTTTTCGGACATTTCGGACAGGTACAAAAGTTAAATCATGTGGTGACCCCCCCCCCCCCCCCACTACCCAAAATGAACATAAGAATGAAAGAATCAAGTTCTGGATCACCTAATTTCATTCAGTCCCTGGATCCTCTATACATTCATAAGAAATAAGATGACCTGAAAACATTGCAAAATGATAAATGAAAGTATTTTTCACCTTTTCGTCTGAAAAAGTGAACACTCACCTAATTTCATACTTGTATATAATTATATAACTCTCCTCATATAATTTATAATTTTGAATCTTTAATGTAGTAAATTTGTTATTTCATTCATTTTGTTTGTATTTTCTCAAATCTTTTTTCTCTGATGCATCACACTTATATGACCATCATGAAAGAGTGCAGACATTTTGTTTTTTCGTGGTTTGCTCATTTATACATAAGCTTTTGTTGTATGTTTTTCAGATTTCATAATACTATCTCTTACAGAGTTGCATTTTCTTATTCTTTCTCTTTTGCTGTAATCAAAGCATGTAATGTTATCAATAAGAACGTACTTTTGTATGAACAACCCACTTAACGATCTTGATCCTGAACAGCAAATCGTTTGCTTATCAGACTTTCACACTTGTAATTGTTACACACCTTTTGAGTTTAATGAACATTTCACAAGTTGTAACGAATTCAGTTTAATTCATTTCAACACTAGGAGCCTTCATAAAAACTTTTACAATATCTCAGATTTTTTGTCTACTCTAAATAACAGTTTTTCAGTAATAGCTATATCAGAAATCTGGATATCTGGGTCACCAGTAAATCCATTTCATTTAGATGGATATAATTTTGTTAATTCTGATAGACTATCTGATAGAGGCGGAGGTGTTGGTTTTTTCATTAAAAATAATATACATTTCCATATGAGAAACAATATTTCTCACTCCGTAGAAAGAGAAACTACTTGTGAATACTTATTGGTTGATATATTTAGACATGTCAGAGATAAGTTGACGGTTGGTGTTTTTTAAGGAAAGCCTAGCACAGATATTAGATCATTTATAAATTTTTATTCTGAAACACTTAATAAACTGAGCACTGACAAAAGAGAATTAATTATGACAGGTGATTTTAATATCGAGCTGTTGAAATTATGTGATGCAAATACAAATTATTTCTTAGATATTAATTCTTCATTTGGTCTCACTCCTGTCATTAGTCATCCAACTCATATCACTATGAATACTGCATCTCTCATTGATAATATTTTTATGAATTCATTCGAGACAGATATTGAAAGTGGAAGTTTCTCAGTTGATGTAACAGACCATTTACCTGTATTTCTTGTGTTAAAAAGGACTAATTTGTTATCAAAGAGACAGCAAGATTTTATTAATTTTAGACGTGTAATAACGATTGATGGTGTACAAAATTTACAAAAAGATCTGTATAATACAGACTGGTTATCATTGTTTTCTTGTAATAATGTTAATACTGCATATAACTTCTTTTAAAGTAAGTTTACTGTTTTGTATGATAATAATTTGCCTTTGAGTATTTGTAAAAGAAAGAAATTGCGTATACGTAAACCTTGGATTATCCAAGGACTGTTACGATGCATCAGAAGAAAAAAATAAGTCGTATAAGAAATTCCTTCACAATCGATCACCTTCATATGAAGCAAAGTATAACAGCACATGAATAAGGTTAATAATATATTACGTAATGTTAAAAAAAAATATTTTTGAGATAAACTGACTAAAACGCAAAACGATATCAAGCCAGGGTAATTGGTCTGTCATAAACAAATTACTTTGTAAACCAAAACATTGTTTACCGCAGTATGTTTTATGTAATGAAAAGAAAATAGATAACCCACCTTGTATCGCTAACAACTTTGATTCGTATTTTATAAATTGTTGTACCAATATTCTAAGCTCTTCTGAGGATATAACAGATAATAATAAATTCAGAGGATATTTAAGTGAATCACGGAAACTGAAATTCTTGAAATAACTCAATCACTCAAGAAAAGTAATTCATGTGGATTTGATAGTATTAGTATTAACATCGTTAAGAAAATTATATATTCCATTGTAAAACCTCTGTGTTATATATTCAATCTGTCCATAACATCGGGAAATGTTCCAAACAAACTAAAAATTGCTAAAATTGTACCAATTTTTAAGAAAGATGACCCTCACTTTTGCAAAAGTTATAGACCAATTTCAATACTGCCAAGTTTCTCAAAAAATATTAGAAAAATGTATATATAATCGTTTGTATTCGTTCTTAATGTCTAATAGCATATTATCCGACAGTCAATATGGATTTAGAAGTAATCATTCAACGTGCCATGCTGTGATAGATTTACAGGATAAAGTTGTATCTGCAATAAATAATAATTATTTTGGGATTTCGATATTCATTGATCTATCATAGGCATTTGATATAGTTCAATATCTAAATTATAATACTATGGTGTGCGTGGACTCCCACTTCTCTGGTTTAAGAACTATTCATGCAATCGTTATCAATTTAGAAATTTCAACAATATTTCTTCTACTCATAGTTTAGTTATAAGATGCTGTCTTCCTTGTTCAGCTTTATTCACATTGTAGAATTCTTTAATATTGCCATATATATTATATTGTATTACTCTCTGGGGTGATTGTAGCCAAACAAAATTAGAAGTCCTTTTCAAATTACAAAAGAGAGCAATACGTATATGTACTGGCAGTCATTATCAATCGCCTTCAGCTCCTATTTTTCATAAGCTGAATAACTTGAATATATTCCATCTTCATCAATATCAAACTGCGCTACTCGGATTTTCTTACTTTAAGAAAATTTTACCAAAGAATATTCTTGAAATGTTTAATATTAATAGTATGATTCATTCCCACAATACACGCACCAGCAACTCATTTCACTTATGGAAAGTATGGAAAACCTTTTTACAACGGTCGGTTCGTTTCAGTTTCCCAACAGTCTGGAGCTCATTACCTAAATACATTTGTTCATGCATTTCTCTCTCCCTCTTTAAAAGAAAATTAAAACAATATTTCACTTCAAAATATACTTGACTAGCAACTCTGTTACTCTTGCTAAGCTATTTAAATGTCTACTTTTCACACCAAAACACGAGATATTTTGCTATGTAATTCATATATTTTGATATATTGTTAGTTTTGTTTTTGTACATTTTTAAAAATCTTCTTCACATTTATATAGTATTTGTATTCGTACAGAATAAGGACAATTATTATTTATATATAGCCTCCAACCACAGTTACACAAAGGGGACTTGTCTCACAAGGCCAACACAGGCTTTATTTTAAGTTCTCCTGTTTCATTTTTCTCATTATTCAATACAGGCTAACAGATAATCATATCTAATTTTTTTTTTTAATGAACGTAAACATTAAATATATGTTTGTCACGTACAAATGTTTGTACATTTTAGAAATGAAGTAAATAAATGAACTCAACAACTCAACAATTACAGGGAGATTATTATAGGCCATAGCTCCTCTATAATAAAAACTTCTTTTCAAAACTTCAGTATGAATAATGAGGCCTGGGCGTATACAGTTTTCCGCAATAGCGTGAGTGATATTCATGCATAGAAATACTAAAAGAGTCTGTATTGTAAATAGGAGTCATTTCATTAATGGATTTTAACATATAAGTTGCCAAATGGCAATACTACATCCCTTTCCACCTTCGTTTGAATACATGCGCGTATCGAGGGGGTGTTTATAATAATAATAATAATAATAATAAGCATAAATTTATATAGCGCAGCTATGCAAAATATATATTCAGCTGCGCTGATTCAGAGCTCCTTTTTACTTAATTCTACAAAAAATAGATTATCTCAACCGAACAAATATGATTATAACTTGGATTTGAAGACATTGAGGGATGAAGAGCTTCGAATTTCAATTGGCAGGCTATTCCACAGTTTTGGGGTAGCAATGACAAATGCACGGTCCGCGAGAGTGATTTTTGTTTTGCCATGGGGAATTGGAAACAATAATGTATCTCTGGAACTGCGCAGGCTATGACTGTGTGACTGGACTTTGAGTTGAAGTAATTCTGTTATGTAACTAGGAGCTTGACCACTCAAGGATTTATACACAATTAACAAAATTTTGAATGAAATTCTTTGACGAACTGGCAACCAATGAAGCTCTCTCAGAAGAGGTGCAGTTGAAGTGAATTTTGATTGACGGTAGACAAGTCTTGCACATGCATTCTGGTCTCTTTGTAACCTAGATATCAGAGAATCAGACATTCCGAACAACAATCCATTACAATAATCGAGCTTACTTGTAATGAGAGCATGGACGGCCAATTTCATACTTTCCTGATCAAAATATTTGCGGATATGTCTGAGATTGTATATAAGATGATATGTTGATTTGCATATATTTGTAACTTGTGTTTCCATGTTCAAGTTTGTATCAAAGTATACTCCTAAATTTCTTGCGGTATCAGAGGGTTTCACATTGGAGAATCCAACTCTTACACCATCTATGCTAATTTTTGAAATCTGTTGTAAAGTACCGATAATCAAAAATTCACTCTTATTATCGTTCAATTTAAGCTCATTATTTAGCATCCAACTGCGAATGAAATTAATACATTTTTCCAATATTGAAACACTTGCATCTTGAGTACTAGGGGCTGGTCTAAATGATAAATATAATTGTGTGTCGTCTGCATAGCAGTGACAAGAAACTTCAGGAAAACTGTCCTGAGTGCTCTTGATTAGACTACTCGTGTACAACATAAATAACAGAGGGCCGAGTCGAGAGCCCTGGGGCACACCGAAGGGCACTTGAAAAGAGTCTGAAACAATACCATCAACTGTAACTTTTTGATGTCGATCAGACAAGTATGACTTGATCCAGCAGAGAGCAACACCATCTATACCAAAACATATCTTCAATATTTCAAGTAATCTTGAAGGCTCAATAGAGTCAAATGCACTGCTCAAGTCAAGTAATAATAGAAGAGTGATTTTCTGTTTGTCCATTGCCATCAGAATATGTGTTTTGGGTGTTCTAGGTGTTCAAACACCCCGCTTTAGAAATGAAGCAAAAGGTTATTTTTGACGCCAAAAATGCTGATAACCTTAAAAAAATTTTTTTGCTTGTCAGAGAATTTTGGAGTAAAAAGACCTTCCCTTTAAAAAATCCCGGGTACGCCACTGTTTGAATAATACATAAAGAATAAATGTGGTAAATTACTATACATAAAAATATTCTAGTAATATTGCAGAGAATATAATCTTGCACTCAACTGATATGTGCACTACCTTGAACTCCATTTTTTTTGGGGGGGGGTGTTGCAAACCCTCAAATTCAAACATCAAACAACAATGACAATAGCTGTGACTATATATCTATCATCTTAAATTGTACATTATGCAAGAAAAATGTACTTCTAATACTTTTAACGTTGTTTAAAATCCCGAGAAAACAACTGTTTCTTTCACAAAACAAACAATTCATCTTGAACTTTTTCCGCTTCAACATACCTTATAATTTTCTTTACTACATATTATCTTATTTTCTATTTCCTGTATCAGAGAATAATTATCAATGGTTAGTTGGTGGCAACTAATTTAATGACTTGATATACAAATCCGTTCATTTTGAGTTAGTGTTGAACAAAGATATTGTACACAATTTGTGTGCAATACTAAAGATAGGGATATTCTCTTATCAAATTTTAAAAAAACTTTATATAACTTGGTTTCTAGTATTGATCATTGTTGTTATGCAGGAGTTGGTCAAACAACCTAAAGTAGCTGTTACACCTTGACGATTTAGCCAGCGTATGCCGACGTATGAATAATTTGGCGAATACGCTGGTGTACGTCTAATAAGTTATGGGTAAGTTTTGTATAAAGTTAAGAGCACGCTGAAGCACGCTGGTATACGTCGCAGTACGGCGAGGTCGTCGAAAAATTTTGTGCATGCACAAACATTTTCGACGTATGCCAGCGTATGGCTCATACGTCCCCCATACGCGGGCCATAAGTTGTAGTTAAGTTATGCAATCGTGACGTTGATACACGTTCACTCACGTTACTTGTAAGTTACTCATAAGTCGAAATACGTCGAGATAATGTCTAGCGCACCTAAAACTTATTTCTAACCTATGAGTAACGTGCTTTGAACCTATGTGTAACTTATATCGAACTTATCTCCAACGCATATTGACGTGTATGTAGACGTATTTGATGTGTTCCGGATGCGATTTTTTTTTTGGTCGGGACCACCGACGACAGAGGGCAGAATTTGAGCGCCAAGAGTAGAGTCCCTTTAAAGAAATAGTAACGAAAACCCGTGATTTGAGGCAATTTGGGGCCACGTACTATTACGTAACATTTCTATTCAATTTCGATGAGCACCTTGGTGTTCTTAATGGAAAGAATTCGAACGCCATTTTGGGGCCAAAAAAATAGGACGTCGATGTCGTAACACTATCTATCAAGGACTCTATAGTCAAGAGCAGTGCATGCATATACAATGTATGTGCATGCGCTATAGACTAGTTATGTGCAGTGCAGTGCGTGATCGTGTGAAGAAGATGGTTTGAACGTGAAGTTCTGCTCCAAAAATGACTGTCTGGATAGATCTGGTGTCAATTCTGAGAAAACACTATTGTGTGTAGGTGAGCCATTTTTACAAATATTAACTTTAACTTTTGCAAGTATAGTACTCTTTATCTCATAATGATGTAAAAAATCTAACTGTTATATATATAATGTAGATATACATTATACAAATACATTATACAAATAACGCACGGCTGTGAGTGCATTGGTTAAAATTAGCGCACGCGATAAACTTTAGAATTGTATGGAGCCACGAAGCGTAGCGGAGTGGCTTTGGACAATTCTGAAGTTATCAAGTGAGCCGGGTGTTATTTGTTTTATTAAATGAAATGTATGGATCCTTGTCGTTTGATAAATTACTAGAATCTAGATATATACTCAGACAGTTAGATCTAACTAAACTAATGTTAGGTCACTATCTAACTTAGGTAGTTTAGCGAAATGTCGTGGTGCATAAGAACGCATCCGGAACTGATGCGTTCTAATTGTGCGTGAACACTGCAATGAGCTCCGAGCTTTCTACATAACGATCGCATGGAGCCTATTATGCAGTCTTCCCGGATCCGAGCCAATCTTCTTGATAAATTCAAAGAAAGAAGCTCTTGGTACCATTCACTGATTCCGGAAGTACGCCCTCTTTTGTCATTATATGTGTATGAAAGGCTAGTGTGTAGTACTGGAACAATAACAACAAAATAAATAGAATATATAAATATTTTAAAAATAGAGTGAGTTTCCGATGGCATTGGCTTGCCTAACAGTTTATTGTTCTTTATGTTTTATTGCTCCTCTTATTCCTTTCTCTCCCCTTCTCCAATTCTTCTTATCTTGCATGACTAGAATATATCTATTGCATTTCAACGATCATTGTGTGCTCCCCCCCCCCCCCAAAAAAAGGATCTAGAACGGCGCTGGTGGAAACAAAAAACAACAACACAACACCACATAATTAATGGAAATGGCAGCCATTAAACCCAATATAATGATTGCTTTCGTCTTCTCTCAATCTCTCCCTCTCTCTCTTTCTCTCTCTCTCTCTCTCTCTCTCTCACACACACACACTCTTTTCTCAGTTTTCTCCAAATATTCTGATTCTTGTTCTATTTTCCTCAGTTCGCATGTTTATCTTTTTAAAAAATATGTTATGTTCTAAAATGATAGCATGTGGATAAGACGTGGAAATCAATATCAGAAATTAAAGACGTGAATGATGATGGAAAAATCTACTTATAATTTAAGGGCAAGGAAAACGAGAGAAATGAACTTTTCTAGGATAATGCAGTTTTGTATGTATTTTTGAATTTTCGAATTGAAAACTACATTTAGAACTAAAGACAAAAAGACCCCTTTATTTGTAATGATATTAAAATTTTCCCCATGATCATTTTCTAGATGTGCAGCAAATAACTATTGTAGCGAAGAGACAAGTATATAGTACAATGAGGGGATTTTTACTTTTAGAATATCTTATTATGATATCATTAACTCATCAACCCAAATCAAATCAATACTAACATTTGTCCTTGCTGTCGGCCTAAGACCTGTAATAGCCGCCTATGCATAATAACACTTTACTTTGTCATTGAGGACAATTGAAGTTTAACAGGGGATTTGCAGTTGGGCTCTCTCTCTCTCTCTCTCTCTCTCTCTCCTAATTCTTCTTTATATCAATAGTCAATAGACTTCCTGTCTTTTCAACATAACAAACGCTGGCGCGGATAGAACGCACGTATAAAGCCGCCCCTCCCATTATTCCTCCGTCCCACGCATTGAACTCCACACAATAGGTCCGATCCCCATTATTATTTCTCCGAAGAACTATAGCTCTATGCAAAATTTGAGACAAGCCATTCACTGTTCAAAGTAGCCTTTCAATGCACAGACTACGGGCTTCAGTGTATGATACATTATCTTGAAATATATCAAACCCTAACTGATGTAATGGCAGGACCCTATCAAAAAAAGTATTAATCATGTAGCTTTCAATGCTGGGTTAGTAATTGATTTGCCCCCAAGCCTCATCAGTATAAATACTGATGAGGCTACCCATCAAATGTCAATATAGACATGATTTTTATTTATCAGTATTGTCATTGTTGTTATCGTGATTATTATGATTAAGATTATGATTAGCATTAGCATTATGGTTTTGATGTTGTTGTTATTATTATTTATTATTATTATCATCATCATCATCATCATAGTCATAATGGTATTGGAGCTATTTTTTACATCACATGTGTTGATTTTCGGGGGTAGTGTATTAAAGAAGTGAAACTTATTGAGCCATATGAGTAGAGCATGGCGTGGTATTTCAACATTGGCGTAGCCAGGATTTTTCAATGGGGGGGGGGGGGCAGACGTGAAGGATCCAACCGCGTAGCCAGGATTTCAATTTAGGGGGGTTGGGTTGTGAGAATGCGAAGCGTGCGAAATTGGTGATTAGCACGCAAAGCGTGAAGGGAGGGGGAGTTTGAGAGAAAGATAACGGCTCGCAGCACCTTTTTTTAGGCGGAAAGTTAGTTCGACGCCCGGACTGCTTTTCAGTTATTTGGACGCAATACTGCACTGTATGTAACAGAGATGGGTGCGGGGAGGAGGGAGTTCCCCCCCCCCCCCCCTCCCGCCCAAAGCGCGAAAGCTATGACGTTTTAACAAATATGAGAGAAAGATAACAGCTCGTAGCAAACATTTTTTTTAGGCGGAAAGTTATAGTTCGACGCTCGGACTGCTTTTCAATAATTTGGAAGCAATATTTTACTGTATGTAATAGGTGTGGGTGCAGGGAAGGGGGAGTTATTTCCCCCTTCCCGCGCGAAGCGCGAAAACTTTGACGTTTTAGCAAATTGTGATTGATAGGTAACGACTCGTAGCGCCTTTTTAGGTTTTTTTTGTCTCACTTCTCCCGCTTTTTCGTTTTCACTTTTTTTTAGGGGCTGAATAGGGGGGCCAGTGCCCCCATGGGCCCCCCTGGCTATGCCTATGTATTTCAAGTATACAAATCGGAGATTAAAAACCATTAAATAGGAAAGGGACAGTACAGATTTTCCTAGATTTCCCCTTCAAATGGGATTAAAGTGGCAAAACAAAAGCTTATGAAAGATAAGGGATCTTGTAGTCCAGACAGAAAGAGGAATGAAGATTGAATCAACGCCGATATCCAGGGGCATCGCTAGAACATTTGAATGGGGATGGGGTGGGACACCCAAATTTGCCATCAAAATTTTAGGTGTGACACCCAAATTTGCCAACAGATTTTTAGGGTGTGGCACCTAAATTTGCCAAAAAATGCAACACGGTACACCCTAATCTCCCCTCACATAATGATACAAGAAAATCGCAGATGTAGAAGTCATGATCATACGGGCCCATTTTCGCAAGGGGATAGGCTGACGCCTTTTACCCGAATATCAACTTTTCAACTTCTAAATAAAAAAAACAAAACTAAACAAAACAAAACAAACAAACAAACAAACAAAAAAAAAAAAACTTTTCTTAGTAAAAATGTACAGAAGTTACATATCAAGAAAACCTCACTACCCGAATATGTAGATATTCTGGCACCTCTCTACCCGAATATAAAGTGGTGGCTGGCCATACATCGGAACTTTGAAAATCCTCGGGAGGGGGCTATGTACAGCCCATTGCCGAAGGGGGACGTATTTTGCCCGAATATTATCTATTCACTTTTTTGAGAGCGAGGAAAAAAAAAAAAAAAAGTTTTTCCTTCTTTTTCTTTGCTTTCCTTTTCCTTTCCCTCTTTTCTTTCTGTTTTAGTTTTGAATTCCTTTCCTTTTCCTTTTCTCCCCCTTTCCCTTTTCCTTTCTCTTTTCTCCTTTTTCTTTTCTCTTTCCTCTTCCCTCTCCCCATTTTCTCCCTCCTTTTTTTGGCGACAGAGGTGGCGCATTTGCCGACAGCAACCCCCCCCCCCCCCCCATCGACGCCGCTGCCGATAACTCTTATCGTCATATTTTTAAAGTCGGCATTATTTTGAAATTAGCTTATGATTCATTTACCATTCATTTTGGGCGCGAAATGGAATGTTTTCTCGTGTGACTGAGAAAAGATACATTATGAATCTTATTCCGGGATACAATTTTCATATACATATTATTACTTTTTGCGGGGGTCCGTTTTACTGCCCCCCCCCCCCCTTCCCATCTAGAGGGCCAGCGGTTCCCCATAAACTTACTTCCAGTTCAAAGCGCTGTCGGCGAAAATATAAACCGTTTTCTTTTTCCTGACAATTATAGATGATTTGCATCTGCTATAATTTTGGTTGTTGTTGGTCCTAACCCCCTCTCCCCTCTTCCCTCGAGAACCTTGGAAGGCCTTTGGTCTATTCCCAATATCATATGCCTAGTTAGAGTTTAAAGTTGGCCATTATTTCTCCTTTCCACTGCTTAAATTTTCGGTTCCACACTCGCCGCAAATATATCTGGGGAATTTGTTTCTGCTACCCCCCCCCCCAAAAAAAAATAGTGGAAAGTTAATATTCGGACAAAAGGCACCCCTTCGATAATGGGCTGCGCCATTCCCCCCCCCCCCTCCCCCTGATGATTTTTTTTAAGTTCCGATATTCGGGCAACAATGCAACACTTCATATTCAGGTAGAGAGTGCCAGAATATTCAAATATTTGGGCAGCCAGGATAATTATGTAACTTCTGTATTTAGATTAGAATAGTGGCCGCCTGGCCGGTATGATCAAGCTCTCTCTATGTGTGTGTGTGGGGGGGGGGGGGGGGAATTAGGGTATAGCCACTGAACTCTGTAGGTACAGCTTAGGGTGCGGCATTTTTTGTAGGCAAATTCGAGTGTCAGACCTTAAAGATTTGTTGGAAAAATTTTGACGTCATCCCCTCCCCATTCAAAATTTCCTAGCGACATCTCTGCAGAAAGTGAAACTAGTATAAGATAATGAGAAATACAGTTTTTTATGTCTTTTTAAATTGTCGAATTGAAAATTACATTTAAAACTAAATACCAAAAGAGCCCTTTGCATGCAATAATATTTGTCCGCATGAGCATATTCTTTTTAGAGTGCGTGTCGTTCTAGCTTGATCTAATCTAGATATGCAGCAAAAAAGTAGCGAAGAGGTAAGTATGGTATAATGAGGGGATTTTTACTCTAGAATATATCATGAATCCATCAAACCAAATCAAATCAATACTATCATCAGTCCATGCTGTCGGCCTGAGTCCTGTAATAGCCGCCTATGCATAACATGTTGTTATGTCACTGAGGGAAGTTCAGTTTAATAGGGATTAGCAGTAGGGCTCTCTCTCTCCTATTACTTCTTTATATCAGTAGTCAATAGACTTCCTGTCTTTTCATCATAAGAACAAACGCTGACGCTGCTCGAACGCACGTATAACCAAAGCCGCCTCCCCAATATTCCTCCGTCCTACATGCATTCAACTCAACACAATAGGTCCGATCCCCCATTATTATTTCTTCTTCGAACTATATAGCTCTATGCAAAATTTGACACAAGCCTTTCACTGAAGTAGCTTTTCATTGCACAGAGTAGGGACTTCAGTGTATGATACATATCTTGAAATATATCAAACCCTAACTGATGGCAGCACCCTATAAAAAAAGTGCTTAACTAAAGGCCACGTGCAGTTGATGTGATTCCCCCTCTGTTTTTCTATAGTCTTCTTTTTCTTATTTTCTTGACTTCTCCATGTTTTCAATACTTTTTCCATTTCTTCTCTTTCGTTCTTCGTCTCTCCATATCATTTATAATTTCCTAGAATAAGGGGATTAAATAATCCCAGACTGATGTATATGGTTATTTTTAACTTAATTTCCATGACAATGGAAGGATCATACAAACTAAAACAATATATTTGTGGCTATCGTAATTACGACTCTGTTTTATGTTAATAAACATTGACGTCGATCAATTACATAGCAATGTTTTTAAGTCATCTTTATTCTGAAAATCAGATAAATTCACGATTTTTTTTCATATTCCGGGGAGGAAAACACATCAGGAAAAACTTTCTTGGCCCTGTAGCTTAATTCCTTCGCCACCCCATAGTATTTCAGAATACGGCCAGTCAGTAGTATTCTGAAAAACTATTTCCAGGTTGACAAAAATTGTTAATCTTAATCCTGCCCCTAACTCCCTTCCCCATACTTCCCCTATTAAAGTCTGCGACTCAAACTCTATTTTGACTTGGACCGTTTTGTCAATTTCTTACTGGGGTTCTAAATCTTAGGCTCATAATTTTCTTTAAGTTAAAATCAATGTGGGCGAAAATATAATTCCTTTTCATTTCCCTGACAATTCGAGATAATTTGTATCTGCCATCACAACATTGTTTTCCTAACTCCCTCCCCTTTCCCCTCGAGAACCTTGGGAAGTCATGTGGTGCATTCCCAATGTCATATGTACCTAGTTAAAAATATAAGTTGGATATTATTTCCCCCTTCCCTCTGTGTGTGTGTGTGTGTGTGTGTGTGTGTGCGTGTGACACCCGCCACAAATACGATCTGGGGAATTTTGTTGCTCCTAGACCCCCCCCCCAACACACACAGACACCAAATGCCCCTCGGGTTTAGCGCCCTTGGAGGGTAGGCAGAGGCGGCGCTCTCGTGGGAGCAGGGGGGGGGGACCACTTTTGAAGTACCCAAAACGTGTCCCTTTTTTCTGAAAACTGTTCCCTTTCTCTCTTATAGGTGCCCTTTTCTCCTTTTGATAAATGCCCCTAATTCTGTCTAATTTGTGCCCTTTTCTCATTTCATAAGAGCATTTATGCTTCTGGTAGGTGCCCATTTTCCCTTCTAATAAGTGCCCTTTTCCCCCTTCTGATAATTACCCCTTTCCCTACGTAATATGTGCCCTCTTCCTCATAAGTGCCTCTTTTCACCTCTTTTAATTGCCCCTTCCCACCTCTGATAAGCACCCTTTCCTCTTCTGATAAATGCCCCTTTTACCAATATTTCCCACTGTTTCTTACAAAAAGAGCCATATTTATATAGCTTCAAATAATCGGTGCGGCTTAACAGGTACCCATTACTAAACTACAATGTAAAGCAGTGGGGCTGGAGGCAAGAGGGGCATGCCATGCCCCCCCCCCCCGACAAAGTATTTGTCATTCCGCTCTCTCGAATATGCCATAATACTACCAAGTAAGGATAATATTTTCCGAAAATTTCCCCGAAACTCTTATAATACATAATGAAATCAAGCATTTATCATACTAAATTATGTTGATATCGATGAAATCCTAAAGAAAAACGACAGGGTTAAAGCACGAATTAAAATATCTTTCGACATTCCCCAAATTAAGTTTCTCTTGTCATTTTCATTATATCGCCGTAAAAATAAAATGCACAAACACAGGACTTCAACGTTAGAAAAAAGTCTGAAAATTTTTGCTCCTCGCTTCGCTCGCACATGGATCATTAGACTATCACACATTACTGCCAGTTAGGGAAGCTGAAACATGTCCAGAACCAGAATAAAAAGGAAGAAGATGATGCTTGATATGTATTAATCATGTTCGGGGAGGGGGCAGGACTTCTATTTAGAATTTTCACTTCTAATTTTGACTAAATTATATTCACCGGCTTGCATGCACAAGCTTAAAAATAAACCGACTTTAATATGTCAAGAACTTCAAGACCCACCCCCTTCCCACTCCCGAATTTTTCACACCCGTAAATAAAAGAACAGCTCACTTATGATCAAATCCTGGCGTATAGCCATATTTTCTCGTGGGAGGGGCTGATGCCTTTCAGCCGAGTATCATGTTTGCATGTAATCTAAAAATGAAAATAAATGAATAAATTGCGAGCCAGCGAATTCGCATACTTTTCGTAATGATTTTTTTTTCTCTTCACCCTCTTTCACCTTCTCTTTTTTCTCTGTTATGTGACTGAAAGGGAAGGGGAGGGTGTATTCGCGTGTATTGCGGCGGGGACCCTTGGACAGGGCCCTTTAAACAAAAAACGTCCTTGAACATGTGTGACCCGGCACCACAAAACCACCACCCCCCCCCCCCCGAAAAAACAAACAAACAAACAAAAACATCAACAACAACAAAAAAACAAACAAATCTGATTTTATTCTATTTGGATAGAACAAAGTCTCAGCTTTAAACTTGAAACTTTATAACCCTTTTGATTTAGCGAACGAAAAGAGCTTGTAAGATAGGTTTGCTGGTATCAGTTAGGGAGGAAATGAGCTCTAAAGTTGAGGCCTATATTTGATTTGATCGATTTACATACATACATACAGCGCTTTTCCATATAAACATGCTCAAGGCGCTTTACAATTATAAGAAAAAATGAAACAAAGTAATTATTTTGCTCTCCAAGTGCACACAACCAAATCCAATCATAGAGAAAACAAATAAGTCTTAAGATTTCTTTTGAAAGATTCAGCTGCAGGGCAGGAACGAATGTTTAAGGGTAGACTATTCTTATTTTATTTACCAATTATGAAAACATATATATAATAACATACATGATAACATGAGAAAATAATATTGGAAGGATCGCCCTGCTCAGCCGTGCCATTGCAGCTCAGCTGTTCTACAGAGGGGCCATTCAAGCGTGAGGAGCAAGAAAACAAGAAAGAAAATCAATAGAGAGTGAATCAAAAGGCCATAGCAACCGCCATGAAATGAATTGTCGGATTGGGTTGATATTTTGTAGGAGTGTTAAACATAGGTTATTCATTGTATTACCAAGAGTTCAAATTGTGAACTTTAGTCATTCGAAAGTTGTTATGATGCACATGACTCGGAGTGTTCTAAGAACACTCTCCATTCTGGAGAGATTAAGCGCACCTCGGCCGGTGGCCTGACACCTGCACTAGACAATGCCTATTCACTCCGTTGGGATGTCTTTCTTTGTTCCCTGTTACATAATACTGGTTTGTTACCTGTATCGTCCTACTATTATCATACACTGAACTTGCAATTTAGCCTATAATTAACTTAAATAGGACCTACTCTTTTCTTGTTCACATTGATTAACCCATGCAATTTGTTGTACATAGAACTTACATATAGTCTGGGAACCTTCCCGAAATAGTCACCCCATTTTACATAAATTATGAGATTTTACCCCCTTACAGTTACTTAGACTATCCATGTTATTCACAAAAAGCTTGTCAGCTTGAACCGGGTTTGGCCTGGGCTATATCTCTACGTCAGGGGCAGCGGAGCGTCTTTCAAAGTGGGGGGGGGGCACCAGCCAAATAGGGCACTTTTGGGGAAAAGGGGGCACCTACAAGGGGTGAACATAAAACGAAAAAAAGGGACCATTTTTGTGACATTGGTATTACCCTACAGCCCACTTAACATGATTAATACATTATCAAGCATCATCTTCTTCCTTTTTATTGTGGTTCTGGACACTGCTTCAGCTTCCCCAATAAATTAGCAGTTGTGTGTGGTGGTCTAATGACTCATGTGCGAGCGAGCTAAGCGAGCGAGCAAAAATTTTCAGACTTTTTTCTAATGCTGAATTCCTTTGGTTGAGAATCATTTATAGCGATATAATGAAATTGACAACAGCAAATTAATTGGGGGAATGTCGAATTATCTTTTAATTCATACATTATCCCTGTCGCTTTTCTTTAGGATTACATCTATATCAACATACTTTATGCGATCTGCTTGCTTTCATAAGAGCTAGCGAGAAAATATTGCCCTTAATTAGTGTAAATTATGGGCATATTCGAGCGAGCGGAATAAGAATTCCTTTACTGGGGGGGGGGGGGTAGGCATTATGCCCCTCTTGCCTCCAGCTCCACTGCCTTACATTGTAGTAATATGTGTACCTGCTACTGCATAAAGCAGCATCGATACTTTGAAGTTAGATATGGCTTTTTTTGTAAGAAACAACTGGAAACATACGTAAAAGGGGGCATTTATCCGAAGAGGAAAGGGCGCTTATCAGAGATGGAATGGAGAACTTAAAGAAGTGAAAAGGGGCACTCATGAGAAGAGGAAAATGGCACATATTAGATAGGAAAAGGGGAGCTTATGAGATGTAAAAATGGCATTTATCAGAAGGGGAAAGTTGGCACTATTTAGAAGGGAAAAGGGGCATCTATCAGAAGTAAAAGTTTACTTATCATCAGAAGAAAAGGGCACTTATTAGAGAGAAAAGGAGCCAATTATCAGATTTTGAAAAGGGGCACTTATCAGGAGGGAAAAAACACTTATTAGAAGGGGAAGGGGCACTTTTAGTAGTAAAAAGGGCACTTATCAGAGAGGAAGGAGGGCATTTTTTTCAGATGTAAAAAGGGAACTTTTGGGGTACTTGAAAAAGTGGGAGGGCACTGTGCCCCCTGGCCCCCGGGTGCGCCGCCCTTGCTCTACGTTGACTAATTTTCCGACCACTGACAAATGAACGGGCTGCATTCTCTCCGTTTTATATGTTATCATTCCCTGCTTCAGTAGGCTATTCAGGAATGGATAAACAACTGAAAAGGATTGGCTGATGTATGTAAATAATTAGCCACGGTGCAACCTTTACAGCCCGCCCCCCCCCCCCTTCGAGCTTCTAAATCACTTTGAAATTTTATTGCCATGACAACAAGAATGTCTACAATATAATCCGAAATATTCATCAGTGCACATCCCTATCACAATATAACAAGAAAACAATCTTTTGCCTACTTACTAATATTATTAATAATGTAATTATATTATTAGTAGTAGTATCATCGACATCATCATCATCACCATAATGATAATTACCATCATGTGGGGGGGGGGGGGACATGTAACCCTGTCCCTCTGGATTTGCGATTAAGACTGAAGCAAGGCAATCAGAAATTACGATTTCCTTCGAATTTCGAACCTTTTACCTACTATTTCATGCACTTTATACTTGTGGGCGCATATTACTGCACAAAATTCTGATGGAGATTGGGATCTCAATTAGGAAGAGGTCATTGACAGAAAAAGGTGATGGGCAGAAATAATTGAAGTCAATAAGAGCAATATATTTGAAAGGCACGCAATACTTTTAACCTCGTAATAATGATCCAGACTCTCTCGGATATTTGTTTTAACCATGAAAGAAGAAATAAATAATATTTATGAGTAAACAATAATACTCTTCATGAGGAAAACATATTTAAAACGGTATTCAAATCGATGTTCCTCTTGAATTCCCTCGTTAAACGATAAAGCCCACATACGGATTTTAGCCTACCATAAAAATATATATTGAAAATATTTTTAAAAGACAGAGAATTTCGATACTGATAGACTCACTGCTCTTAGTAAATGCTATAGTTTTAGAGTCCCCAGTAAGATAGAACGAAACAATTAGATTGTTATTTACAAGTGTTTTTATCGAAGTATATAAATACAAGAATAGATAGATACGTATTGAGAAAATTTAATACAACGGATCATCATGAATGTGTCCCGCAGACTTGACCTGTCATGATAGTGGTTTGCCGCGTAGAGAAAAACACGTAGAAGTACACAATAATGTAGCCGTAGAGGGGGCCCTAGCGTTTTAACGAGTCTGCAGAGAAGACCAAAAATAAATCGCGGCTTTTCAGCACCGGGAGACGGGATCGCTTTTGTCAGACACAGAGTCTTCGTTCCCCAGGGGGTAAAATCCCGGAAGCGAGAAACGCTGTCGCTGATTGGCCGCTTGCGTTCTTTTGTTGAAAACCCCCGTGCTTATGCACCACTACATTTCGCTAAGCCACCTTAGTCGGGTCTAACTAATTAAGTTACATGTAGATCTAACATTAGAACTTAGGTCTATCTCTATCAATTTCTATCGGTACTGGGAACTTACCAGCAGCTATGTCCACGGACAAAAAGAAAAGCAATATATCTTGTTATAAACAAACTTTCAGAATTACAATGAGAAATGGAGGTCATGCCTACTCACTGAATGGGCCAAACTTAGATCTAACTAAGTTACATCACAAGAGTCTAATCTAGTAGTAACGTTACGGTACATCCATCACAAAAGAAGATGCTCGCTATTCCAGTAAAATTGTTGATTGCACATCAAAGCAATACAGTTAAACAATAACGACAATTGTTGCAATTCCTCCTCAGGATCTAGAAGGATCTTAAACTTTGGAGCTGTCGCGATCGCTAGAGTACATGTACTTTATGTATGCATTATGTTGTCACCACTGAATAAAAAGTAACACGAATGGACCGGCAGAAATTACGGTACCGTGTATGTGATATTACAAACTCAGGTTAAGCTAGGCACGTTTTGTACAGCGATGCGCGTAATAGCTGTACGCGCTAGCCTAGCTCAGGCCCCTAAAGCTCCGCCATTTTGTCAGAGACATTTGAACACGATTTGAACGCGCCCGAAGCCCCCATTAACATACTATGAATTATTCATTTCTTAAGATGCTCCCAACATCCATACATGCTCTTCACGCAACAAAAACAAAAACGCGGGTCAGCGTCGAGCATGCGCATTGAGAGAGGTCAAGTACACTTAATTTATTCATGTATGTTAATGTATTCATGATATGGATTTTGACGACTTACCAGCATTGGCGAATCAGTGCCTTCCATTTTTAATATAATTATAGTAATCAACAATACGATTGAAATGATAAACAGTGAGAAGCTACGTGCCGTATTTCAATTCACTGTTGAAAAATAAATATGAAATCAAACTTGGTTAAGCTGTGTCAAGAGAAACGAACCCATAAGGTGGAACTTCTGACAGTAATTAGAAAATTATTTTTCTTTTTTGTTGATTCTTTTTTTTTAGCAACTTGGAATTGAACTCCCGGCCCCCACCCCTAGCTAGGCCCAGACTTACCAGCTCCCCCCCCCCCTCTCAAAAAGAATCACTAACTCATGCGGCAAGGGGGGGGGGAGATATTGGAAACTTTCTTTTCCTCTTTAATTTTCTTCCCATCTCTCTCACTATTCCACATCGTTGCCTTTCTCATCATATCATCATCTCACAAGTTATCTCTCTCATTATCTCTTAACTCTCTCTCTCTCTCTCTTTCTCTCTCACACTCTATTTCTCCCCCACGTCCTGTTTCATCACTCTATCTGCAGTTAGATTTGATTCATTGAAAAATAAAGAAGAAAAAGAAAAGGATAATGTGCTATTGGATTACTGCTAGTTGAATGTTCATAAAACCAATTTTAATTACATAGCTTCTCACAATAATGTAATTTACCATGTTTACAGTTTATGTGATGAAATCTGCAATTATGATGCCCAGTCGATCTAAAACAGATTTGCTCTCCTTCTGCTTGATTATTTCTCTACATGTTATCTTCAATCATAAACCGATTGTTTTACCAGTGGCGGATCCAGCATTTCTTGAGGGAGGGGGCCCAATATTCACAAAATTTTCTGACAAGCAAAAAAAAAAAAAAAAAAAAAAAAAAAGGTCCCCAGCACTTTTGGGCCCCTTTTTAACTAAAAAAACCTCGACAAGCAAAAAAAAAAAAAAAAAAAAAAAAGTCCTCAGGATTTTTTGGGCCCCTTTTTGGTCCCAGGGGAGGGGGCCCGGCCCCCCTGGATCTGCCACGGTGTTTTACCTTATGTTTTTTGCATCTTTTTCTTGCATCTATGTCATTTTTTCAATTGTGTATTCCATCATCCACTATTTTTAACACAACGTATATTTATAATGTTTTCGTTCTACTAATATCAAAGGGCCCTATAAGTATTATTCTAAACTTTTATAGAAATAACTCATATGATGCCCTACACGAAAACTTCAAACATATACTTTATATTTCTAACAAAGAATTATTAAAATCAAATGACCTCACCTGCTACATGGAAGTATTACATCTTTTAATTTTATTGCATTTGTTGATTTATTTGGAATTTTTGAACACATTATAGGTTCCTGCTATAACTCGGGGAGTTTATAAAATGATGACTTATGCAACATAGAATACTTGAAAATCCTGATGAAATCATCAGGATTTTTCATAACAAACTTACACTAACTCATTGCAGTACGCAGGATTTTCTAAGGGGAGCACACAAATGCAGGGCTGTCAACTTTGGGGAACTGCTTGGAGGGAGATTCATATTTTTTTCTTGTTGCAAGCCCTCCAAAAGTCGCTCAGGGGGGGGGGGGGGTGATTTCATGGGGTCCAGTTTTCCTCTATAATTCTCTGACAATCAAAAAAAAAAAGTTCTAAAAGGGGGCACAATAAAAAAAAAAAAAGGGAGGGGCACAATGTATACTGTTCTTTCAAAAAAGGGGGGGGGGGCACGGGCCAGGGATTGCCCCCCTCCCTAAATCCACCACAGAGAATTTTTCATGAACCCGATAACCTTTTTTTTTTTTTCGTCAAAAGTTGTCAGGTGGCAGTCTGCCCCTCTGCCCCCCCCCCCAGTTACACTAGCGCCCTATGCTAGCGCCCCAACTCAAAAACCACAAAGTCTCCACTGAAACAATGTCCAACTAATGTACATTTCAGAGTCCTTAAGATTGTTGGTTGAAATTTGATCCAAACATACCAAGGGCAAAATTATTTGACTTGAAAATGAAAGATGGTTATGTTAATTTTCTCTACATACATGTAAGGCTCTCTAGATGAACTAACCTGTTTTTTTCAATTTCTCAATACTGATTGTTTTTGACATTTAAATAGTTTTATATCGTATAAACAGTATTTGATAGTACAGACTTTCCCAAAATAATAATTTCAATCATCAGATATAAGATCAGTTCACTGGATTAATTATTTTTTTACATTTATTGAGATGCACAATGGATCAAAGCATAACTTCAATGGGCCTGGCAATCACTTCAGTAATGTAAGACAAGCTAATAAAGTAGGGCAATTCAAATCTGTACTAAAAACATACTCATTCAATTGATTAATATAATTATAACATTTCCGGCAGGTTTCCTACTTGTTTCTCTTTCTCACCCTTTCCTCAGTGCATTGAGACCTTTTTCAAAGGTATTATACGCAATATAAGAACTATTCTATTATTGTTATCATTATTATTATTATTATAAAAAAATTAGGGGCCAGGCAATGTCCCTAGGCCATCTCGAAAAGGAAATCCTCAACTTAAAAGGCCTAATGAGCTAAATACATCTACATGAAAAAATTGGCTGTATTAGAATTTATAAAGTGACATATGGAGGGGCTGGTGAAGGTGCTACATGTGAAAAGCTTTAGATGCAGTATCCTTTTCCCTTAAATGTGCTTGTTACAATAACTTCAGACTCTCCGGGTTGTCATACGAAGGATTTGATCTGTTGTAGCCGCTATCAAAGCTGAAGAGGTCAAGTTGAACTCCATGCATGTCTGTTGAATGAAATGAGAAAAGAATGGAATTAATCACGTTGAAATCACATATCACATGATATGCAAATCATTGAACACGGTGGCTGATGGGGGGGGGGGCACTTGCGGCCTCCTTCCTTTTCAAAGAGCAGTGTACATTGTGGCCTCTCTTTTTAAAATTGTGCCCCTCCCCCCCCCCCCCCCTTTGAACTAATAAGCTTCTTTTTTTTTTTTTTTTTTGGCTTGTCAGAGAATTTTGCAGGAAAACTAGACCCAAAAAATCTAACAACCTTTTTTTTTTTTTTTCTTCTTCTTCTGGGATTTGTGCCCCCCCCCCTTACAAAATCTATCTTTGTGAATGAACCAAGGACATCCTTTAGTACCTCAGTTGTGTGAGTGTATACAAAGAAACTTATTCATACAGCTGAGCCTATCTCTCTTAACTTCAGCAAGTCGGTACATGTAGTTCTTTCTTCCTCTCTGAATTGTCTTTACTCAAAATGGGATATGCCTTCGCTTCAGCATCTATTGTTACTGAAGAAGAGAAGCATTATCCTGGAAAAATAAAATAGTTCATACATCATATAATAAGTATTTATACTCCATTCATGCTGGCCTCATTGATTCTCAAAGAGAATACAAGTAAGACATAAATTCCTTTCACAGATTCTATCTGAAATTGTAATGTCTTTCTTGAGAAATATTTCAAAATAAATTTAAGTAGGAAGGAGGGGGGGGGGGGGTTGCATATCCGGACACATAACAAAAATTAGCATGTCAATTTTGCCGTCAGATTTTACGAAAATCATGCATCAAGGAACACTAAAACCAGTATATATTTGCAATTCACATGATTTTCAACCTATCCTGTAAAAGATTTGTGACAATTTGCACGAAAAGTTGTTCGATTTACTGCTTAAAAATGACCTGTCCGGATTAAAAACCTGTCCGGAATTACAACGTCTGGGTATACATAATTTTTTTTCATTTGATATGCTACTTGCTATTTTGTGCGTACACGTATTATTGAAAAGGGTTGAAGAACACTCTCAAAGGAACTAACATAATGTATTTACTTGACAACACATTTTAGATCCCATAAAACCCTCTTATATTTATTATACACTTCGGATAATATACATCTATCCTTGATACTATAACTATTAGCTCAATCTATCATTCCATCTTTAAAATCTGTAACTCCTCAACTGGATCTTAACATTCCCATTGAAATAACCATGGAGCTGCCACTTTAACTGATTTCCAAGATTAGAGCTCTAGATCTAGAACTACCATACCTGTCATGCAATCAGGGAAATGAAAATAAAGTGGCATCCTAGTAGATTTACAAGTTGCATTTCATCTGTCATCTCCAATAGTTAGTGGTAGTAGTACGTTCAGTCATGCGTTGATGGGTAGATACATGTAGAACAAAACACTTGGTAGGTCTGCATATTCATCCTTTCATGTCCATCTGAAGAAAAAAAAAAAAAGAAAAAGAAAAAGATAATTGATAGTGATACTCTTTATTACCTTTCAACAATTTTTTTGGTCTTGCTTAAAAATGAAAATGACTAGCCCATTTGATTTTGATTTCCTTGCCTGCTACACTAAGTAAAAAAATCAACAACAAAATATGCATGCCCTGACTTCTCTTAAAGTTCGTTTTCAAATTCAATCAAACATTAACTTTTAGTTTCATTGGCTAAAGGTTAACAACGCTATAGAGGTTTATTCTTTTAATTCTAGTCTAATATCATTTTAACATTACAATGAGTTGAATCGGGCAGAACTAGAGTAAAGACTAACTAGACCAGGACCCCCCCCCCCCCCATTCATAATTCAATCACTGACCAGGCTTTCTTCCATTAGGCTAGCTTTGCCCTAAACTCTAGTGTCTAGGACTATGTCTATAAACTGTTACGATTAGATCTACATGTACGTTAGACTAGATCTAGATCTAGATCTAGAAAATCTAGACTTGACCACCGAGTAGGAGTCTAGACTCTAGATCAGATCTAGTCTATGTAGATTCTAGGACTTGCCAAGACAACCTAGGCCTTGCCAAGACAAGACCTAGGCCTACGTCGATGACTGGATAGGCCTCGCATGCCCCCCCCTCCCCCCCCCAAATATATATAAATAAATAACCAATAATATAGGCCCTCCCCCCAAAAAAAAAATCATCAGTAGATTAGTAACAGATCTTTGTGTAAGTTAGATCAAACTTAGGTACAGAGGTCTAAGCCTACATCTATTCTAGACTAACTTGTTAATGTTAGGTCTAACTGTCAGATCTAGCTCAACTAGATCTAGACTCTATGTTTACATCTAACTTAGATAACCGATTTGTCAAAGAAATCAACTAAATTTGAAATGCAGATCTACGATAGGTCTAAGTTACATTCTACTCTAACTTAGACATAAAATCAAAATCATGGAACTTGTGAACTGCTGAAATCTTCACACCAGAGCTTGAAAAAATGAATTAATCTCGACAAGCCACCTGGTCCTAGTTAATATGTTAATGTCACATAAGAGTCATACTAGATATTTTTCCGACTAAGTTTTGAATTATTTGTTCCAACAGTTGGTTTGGATCACTGTCATTGAAATTGATGGGGATGAAATTGTCTGTTAATGTAGGCCCCCCTATTTGATTTTATGACACGGTCCCGCCCGAAACTCCCGGTAAGCTGTCAAGAGTGGCTGGGGTGGCAATGGCAATCCAGCTGAAACATAAGCTCAAAACGATAGAAAATGTAATGCAAGTTTGACAACAGATTGCCCACATTTTTATAGCATACAGTACTTTCAAATACTTTCAAAATGTACAGAAATTCCAGGAGATCCCTCACATTGGTAGTAATTCATATGAATGTTATACTATTTATGAAATTTAAGCGTAATTATAGTTGTACTCACCGGTAAACTTTTCACAAGAAATTCACACTTCGTGCGGGTGACGTCATTACATTGACTTTACACACAGCGGAAGTGACGAAAAAGGTCATACTTGTTGTCGATTAATTCTTTTGGATAATTGTAATATTCATGAGGTAAGGTCCAATCGGAGCTGAATATTGTCGGGATACGCAAAGCAAAAATAAATAATGCATGAAGTGAAATCGGATATTTATGCTAATGGGGGCTTCGGGAGATATGAAATGTCTCTCGGGGGGCGGAGCCTAAATACGCTTAAATACGCTTAGATTGGATGGTGACGCTGTAGCTTATATGCAAATGAGGCAAATCCGCGCGTGCTACCTTTTCGTCTATACTATTTAATTTGTCTATGGCCTAGCTAGCTGCACGTACGTCTATCCAGGGGCGAGAAAGATCGATGGGCGAGATACGAACACGTACGCGCGTTGTTTCAATTGGTACGTGCTGCCCCAGCAAACACAAAACGTTTTCAGAACGTTCACAAAACGTTTTTATTAGGTCCGCTACGTCTTCGTCTTAATAAACGTTTACAAAACGTTTTTATTAGGTCCGCTACGTCTTCGTCTTTAATGAACGTTCACAAAACGTTTTTATTAGGCCCGCTACGACTTCGTCTTTATGAAACGTTTAATAAACGTTTACAAAACGTTTTACCAAGACGTATTTTGGTGAACGTTTAACTGGAGTAGATGTTTATTATCATTATTATTATATGATTCTTACTGTAATTGTTGATGTTATTATCATCATCTTTATTATTATTATTATTTTTTTTATTATTATTATTATTATTATTATCATTACTATTATTATTATTATTGTTATCATCAATATTATTATTATCATCATAATTATTGTTATTATTATCAGTATTATTATTATTATTATTATTATTATTATTATTATTATTCAAAGTAAACACCAAACGTTTTTAAAACGTCCAAAAGAAAACGTTTTTTAATCGTTTAAAATTGGACCATGTACATGATATAATCGATCATGATTCATGAAAATTCACAAAAAAACCACGATTGACCAAAATCATATTTTAAAAAGGATAAACGGTAATCTATTTTGACAATTAAATTTGTGCTATAATGCAAAATGTATTTACATTAATTTTTATGCCCGATGCAATTCGAAGAGGTATTTATAGGTCACAATTGAAAAAATGTAATCTTCAACTATTTTTTACGGTCATTGCCATCTGGTTCCTATATATAAAAAAAACTGCCAACTAAACAATAAGTAGGTTTAGGATAGTGTATAATAGAGTAGGATATAGGATTAGAGATGTTAGAATTATATATAGGATTAGAGTTGTTAGGATGCTAGGATTATAGACCATTACAATGAAAATGGAATGAGCAGAAACATGTTCATTCCAAGGAGCCATTCTTGTTTTTATTCTTATGTCTGCCAGGTTTTATAAACGTTCTTTAAAGGTTTTCTGGACGTTTTTAAAAGGTCTGCCGGGTTTCAAAACGTTCTAGAAAGGTTTTATGTACGTTCTGGAAGGATTTTTTTGGATGTACTTAAAACGTCCGCCAGGTTTTATGAAGGTTCTTTAAAGGTTTTTTGGACGTTTTTAAAACGTCTGCCAGGTTTCAAAACATTCTAGAAAGGTTTTTGAGAAACGTTTTATAAACGTTCATAAAACGTTTGCTGGAGATTTTTTAAAGGTTCTTCAAACGTTTTTTAAACGTCCGTAGGTTTTCTGCAGGTCCTTCATTTAGAAGCAAATTTTCAAAGGTTTTTATTTGTTTTTTTAAACGTTTAAAAAACGTTTTTAAAACGTCCAAAACCTTCCACAAAAATACGTCCAAAAAACGTTTTTACGAAACGTCCAGAGAACCAACTTGGAACGTTTTAAAAACGTCCGATTGTTAGCTGGGGCTCGATTTAACATTAGCGATCACATTGACGCACACGTGCAACATACTTTCCTAATGCACGATTGTTAGTCAAAAAATGCACGATTGTTAGTCAAAAAATGCACGCTTGTATAGTCATAAAATGCACGGTAGACTTAACAGTAAAACTGATGCATGTCACGTAACCGGCTCTCAGCCAATCATTTGATTAGGATCCATACATCCATTTTATAATATACAAATAACACACGGCTGTGAGTGCATTGGTTAAAATTAGCGCACGCGATAAACTTTAGAATTGTATGAAGCCACGACGCGTAGCGGAGTGGCTTTGGACAGTTCTGAAGTTATCAAGTGAGCTAATTTAACCAATGAACGAACGAGAGCCGGGTGTTATTTGTTTTATAAAATGAAATGTATGTATCCTTGTCGTTTGATAAATTACTAGAATCTAGATCTATACTCAGACAGTTAGATCTAACTGTAAACTAACGTTAGGTCACTAGCTATCTAACTTAGTCTTACTCTTACTCTTATTAATAAATTTAGATCTATAACAACAGTAACACTCGGGTCTAAATTAAATGTAGGCTAGATCTAACACTAGAACTTAGGTCTATCTCTATCAATTTCTATCGGTACTGGGTACTTACCAGCAGCTGTTATGTCCGCAATATATCTTGTTAGAAACACAAACTTTCAGAATTCCACTGAGAAATAGAGGTCATGCCTGACAATTGGCCTTAGATCTTACTACGCTAGGCCTAGATCACAACAGTCTAATCTAGTAACGTTACGGTACATTCGTCACAAATGAAGATGCTCGCTATTCCAGTAAAATTTTTGATTGAACATCAAAGTAATGCAGTTAAACAATAACCACAATTGTTGCAATTCCTCCTCAAGATCTAGAAGGATCTTAAACTTTGGAGCTGTCGCGATCGCTAGAGTACATGTACTTTATGTATGCATTGTGTTGTCACCACTGAATAAAAAGTAACACGAATGGACCGGCAGAAATTACGGTACGGTACGCGGTGTATGTGCATTACAAACTCATAAGCTAGCTAGCTAGCTAGGCATGTTTTGTACAGCGATGCGCGTAATAGCTGTACGCGCTAGCCTAGCTAGCTGCACGTACGTCCATCCAGGGGCGAGAAAGATCAATGGGCGAAATACGAACACGTTCGCGCGTTGCTTCAATTTGTACGTGCTGCTCGATTTAACATTAGCGATCACATTGACGCACACGTGCAACATACTTTCCTAATGCACGATTGTTAGTCAAAAAATGCACGCTTGTTAGTCATAAAATGCAAGGTAGACTTAACAGTAAAACTGATGCATGTCACGTGACCGCCTCTCGGCCAATCATTTGATTAGGATCCATACATCCATGTTATAAATCTAACAGTTAGATTTTTGACATCATTATGAGAGAAAGAGTACCATACTTCAAAAAGTTAAAGTTAATATTTGTAAAAATGTAAAGGCTCACTTACACACAACAGTGTTTCCTCAGAAATTGACACCAGATCTATCCAGAGAGTCATTTTTGGAGCAGAACTTCACGTTCAAGTTCATCTTCTTCAGTCACACGATCACGCACTACATTGCATGCACTGCAAATAACTAGTCTGTAAAGCTTATGGCGCAAGCACATATATGTATATGCTTGCACTGCTCTTGACGCAAAGATATTCGATCATACCAGTATGCCCTCGGAAGGAGGGCTAGAGACTCAACTAAAAATGTGACCTCTGACATGCCATAGGCTTAGCATTGGATGCATTGTGGGAGCTATGTCCGATTTGAACAGTGATCTAGGAGGGTCAATTTCAATAAATGTTTATTCATGAGGAATGATGTAAAAAAACTCGTCAAATACTGTTCGAGGATGGGTTAGTGGCTCATATTAACATAATGTTTTATGTATAAGATCATACATAAAACATTTTTTTCACAGTGGCGGCACCAGGATTTTTAAAGTGGGGGGAGGGGGCAAATGGGGGGCAAAAGAAAATGTTGGGGGGGGGCAAGGGCGGACAAAAAAAAATTGACACTTTTTGTAGTGAAAATGTACAGAATATTCGGCTATAAACCTACCCAGATACGAGGACATTTTGTGCATCTAGCTGAACTGCCCGATTATAAAGAGGTGTTAGATATATATACTGCGAGCGAACGAAGCGAGCGAGCAAAAATTTTGACATTTTTCGTAGTAAAAATGTACAGAAATTACATATTCAGCTATAAAACTACCCCAATATGCAGGAGGACATTTGAGCATCTTGCTGCCCGATTATGAGGTGGTAGTTATTTATTGCGAACACTTTTTGTCGTGAAAATGTACAGAAATTTTATTCAGCTATGAAACTACCCAGATATGAGGACATTAGAGCATCTTGCTGCCCGATAATAAGGTGGTAGTTACACATTGCGAACGGGCAAAAATTTTGAAACTTTTTGTGGTGAAAATGTACAGAAATGATTATTTGGCTATAAAACTACCCCAATATGAGGACATTTGATCATCTCGCGGCCTGATTATGTGGTGGGAGTTATAGGCCTGTATTGCGAGCGAGCGAAGCGAGCGAGCAAATATTTTGACACTATTATAGTGGAAATGTACAGAAATTATACGGCTATAAAACTACCCAAATATGAGGATATTTACACGAGCTGAGCGAACAAATTTGCCCCATGCCCCCCCCCCCCCACCTTGATGCCGCCACTGCTTTCCAAGTTTCCATTTTTTTTCTTTTTCCTTCTTTTCTCCATTCCTTTTTCACTTTTTTCTTTCCTTTTCTTTTCTTTTTCATTTTCCACCCTTTTATTTTTTTTCACTCCGAAAATTATTGGGGGGGGGGCAACTGGGGGGGGGCAAAACTTCTGACTGGGGGGGGCAAATGCCCCCCCCCCATGCCCCCCTTGGTGCGGCCACTGTTTTTTCATTCCCACAAGTCCCTACGATTTGGACACGAAATAGGGAAAATGGCGACTATACGGGTGGTGCTACTTTTGTGCCATTTCAACACAAGTCTCAAAATAACTCTGTTTTTGAGAAATTTTTGTTTGAGAAGGAGTTTGTCTAATAAATCTCACGAAAGCAGAAAATTCTCCGGGGAACATTCTCATCAAAGTAATGCCGTATGATGCCATGAAATGTAAGTAAATATCGATTTTGTTTAACGTCCCTCTTAATGACTGGGATGTGTTTTTCATGGCTGCGAGTGGGATCACTGTACAAAACGTATTAACCCCACATCCCACCCAGTATCCCCCTCTCTTGCATGACAAAAGAAAATTATTATCTTTGCTTGAAATATAAAACCGTCCTTTTGAATAGTCTACTGTTAATATTTTTTGAAAAGATCAGAAATTTTCCGTAGATCTGTATATTATGATAGTACTCAAACCTAAAAATTAAAGCGCATGGCTTTTTTACCGACAATCTGCGGTAGATGTGGACCTGTTCAAGATTGATCAGGACGCTGAATGCGCAAGATCCTCACTCTGGGCCGCGTCGGATAAGATCTTGCCCAGCGGTCTGTTAGGTTTGGGTGCGCCGATCCTGGCCGCGCCGGCTACTGCGCTTTGCCTACTAGAGCAAAATGTTGCAGGTGCCCTGGCCCGAGGCCTACCCTAACCTTAGCTTTGAACTTTGTTTAGGTAGGGTCTAGAAAGATCAACATAAAATTTGAATGGCAATGTTTTCCATGCTGGACCCAGATTAAAATGTTCTTTATTCTCTATAACCTAATGCTGCTACTGAGAGCGGTCTCAATTTGATTCCTGGCTGAACTTTCTGAAGTATTTCTTTTGTGTACCGCAGTGACAACCATCATGTCGAGTCTAGTCACCACTGGCACTAGAGACGATAGTAATACATCTGCGAGTATGATATCTCATAATCTAAACAGTAGATCTATGGCATGCTTTTATTATACCACTCCGATCCTAACGTCTAAGATTAGGTCATATTATTTAGACTTAGATGTGTATCTGTTTTCTGTAGACCGTAGACCGTCTGTACAGTCAAAATCAAAAATCTGAAGTCCAGTAAATTATTTTGATTATACCCGCTTACCGATTTAGCCTTATTGAAGTTTACTAGAATTCTTGGTCTAGGATCAAATTTGGAATGGAAGATGAAAAATACATACTTCTGTTAAAAGATTTTAACCTAGATTTACATTTCTATCATTTGATTAAGAAGAAAAACGAATTGTAATATAAAATGATAGATGTAACCATTTTATTTCCTTTAAAGTCCAGTCTACAGTCTACAAGAAGTTTGATTTTTTCTTTCCTTTCGTTTTGTTTTTATTATGCAGGTTGTTCAAGGAAGCTCATCAGTTACAACATGTACAAGGAGAGTCTAGTAATGGAGTCATTAAGGATCACAGTATTTTTATCTTTATTATTATTTAAAGTTTTAAATTGTTTTTTTTTTTTGAGAGAGAGATTTATTGCTAATTTACATAATGGCAAATATTCTAAATCTCAGGAATGCATATATATTTCTGAGCTGAACATTGAATGTCAAAGTATGGGTCAAATGGAAAAAGCTAACATACTATTTAAAGGGGAAACAAACAGATTTGTAACTTTTTTGGGGGGAGGGGAGGGTGGATTGTATCAAGGCTATTGAATGGCCCTTATTGCAATATCTTGACATTTCACTCTTAGACCCTTTATAGATACACCCCCAAATTTGTAATTTTAAAATAAAAGCAAAGACTTTGATTACCACTGATTTCCCTTTTGTAGGTCTACATGTCCATGTCCATGGTACATGTAATAAAACATATTGTAGTTGGTATGATTGGCCCATTTGGAACATGGTTATGAGAAAGTGATTAATCTTGAGCATAATTTTAGATTCTTTTCACACTTCAAATAATACTGAATAAAAAACTTTTAAGTTAGGCACAGTCAATTATCATGTCACCTCAGGCTAATGCAGTAATTTAAATTCTAAATATAACCAATAAATTTTTTAAATCAAATAATTTTCCTATTAATTCCAATGTAATTTAGAAAAAGATTTTGAAAAATGTGGCACGACTATATTACGATGAAATAATTTTGGTTAATCAGCTTTAATGCAACTTGTGTTTATAATTGTACACATTAGAAGTGCATTCAGATTTAATCATGATATTTTATTTGATCTTCAACCTTGAAGTGACAAAGAATCCCTTTCATCAGCTCCTTGAAGCTATCCTGAGATAGCTAAGATTATTTTTCTTTAAACACAAATGGTTCTAAAATCTGTAATTTGTTCCTTTTTTATCATTCTGTGCAATCATTCTGCAATCAATCTGGGGCATGTTTCTAGGCAGACGAATCAGGGGTTCAGGAGTTTCAGCCCACCCCCAAATTTTCAAAACTACCAATATTTGGACAAACATCACCTCGTATCATTTTTGGCAGTAAGGTGGTCTCTTTTTACTTTTATGTCTTGTATATTTTGATGATAATTTAAAGGGCTTTACATGGATATATATTACATTCCATCTATCTCGGATGTCACTAGAAAATTTTAAAATTGTTTGCTTGCAAAATTACAGAAAAATAGAAATTGGTATTGCCCCTGCCTATGATTTGTTGTCCATTAACCAAATGTTGTAATGATGTAATCTGAATATTGCATTTGAAGAGAGCATTACCTTTTATGTAGATAATTGAGTTATATCAATAAACATCATTTTTCACACTGAGAAACTTTTCTTGTTGTTTTCCCTCCATAATTTTGTGAAAGATGTGGTGACAATGATGATGCATGCGCAATATGTTATGTGTTCTGAAGTGTGATGGTGGATTGGTGTAAATATAGCCTTATGCAACCTTGAATTACTGGATTATAGACTGATTTTCGTAAGAAAGTGCTATGTGTTGTGCGGGGGTTTCTGTTGATGGACTCATTTTACTCATATTACTGAAGCCCCGGAGGGTGGGGGGATGACAAGGAAAAAAGAAAGATTTTTTTTTTTGGTTTGTTTTGTTTGTTGCTGTTGTTGTTGTTGTTGTTGTTGTTGTTGTTTTTTTTTTGGGGGGGGAGTGTTTGTTTTGTTTTGTTTTGTTTTGTTTTTGTTTTTTGTTGTTGTTGTTGTTGTTTTTTTTTTTTTGGGGGGGGGGTGGGGGGGGGGGGTTCATGCACTGCCAGCCAGTGCATGGGGGAACAAATGGGGAGCACAGTTTCTCTTTGTACTTCAATTTTACTTGAGATATGCCAGATCTCCAAGGCACAAGGAAAGGGTTCAATAGAGGGAAATTCAATATCGCAGGAGGGCTAACCGGAAAAGAAAAGTGAGAAAATGAAATAAAAAGCTCAGTGCCGTAATGGCAAGGGGGAGGGGGTGTTAAAAGGAAAAAGAAGTCGGTGTTGATGGATACCTAGAGCAAACGGAGGGTTAGGGCTATACTGAAAATTAATGTTTTGCAAAGGTAGCCCAAAATAAATTCATTGTCGTCGGTGGCCAAAACTGAAAAAAAGGGGGGGGGGGCAGTGAAAAATGAAAAAAAAAAATCAATGTTAATTGATGCAGGAGGTGGCAATCAAGAGTTAATTCAATTGAATTCTAAATCATCAAATTTAGGGAGACCAAAAATTAAATGTCGGAACTTGGGGGTGAATATTTAGTTCAAGAGGAAACCATTTTGCCCTTTGTCGTGGCCAGGGCCTTCCCCTCCCATTGTGACGACATAATGTCTCTTTTATGATTATTAATAGGCCCTATTACTAGTATCTGCAAAACAGGATTAAGTCCGTGTATTCTTGAAAAACTTTACTTCAGCAAAAAGCACTAATTTCTATCAACTGCAACTTTGTAGTATATACAATATTGATCTGTTGTCCAGGAGTTTTCTCAATGAGTCTCTGTGCCCAGTACAGCAGTACAGTAAGTAGTAGACTTTGAGAATGGGAGACAAGGTGATGACACCTCCGACCCCCCCCCCCCCCCTTCTTCTTCTTCTTCTTCTTCTTCTCCTTCTTTTTCTTCTTCTTCTCTTCTTCATCTTCTTCTTCATCTCCTTCTTCTTTTTTCTTCTTCTTTCTTCTTCTCCTTCTCTTCTTCATCTTCTTTTTTTCTTCTTCATCTTCTTCTTCTTCTTGTTCTTCTTCTTGTCCATATTGTTCTTGTTCTTGTTCTTTTCTTGTTCTTCCTTTAGTTCTTCTTCTCCTCCTTCTACTCTTCTTCATCATCTTCTTCTTCTTTCTTCTTCTTCTTCTCTTCTTCATCTTCTTCTTCTTAGCCTTCTTCTCCTTCTTCTCCTTCTTCTCTTCTTCATCTTCTTCTTGTTCTTCTTCTTGTTCATCTTCTTGTTCTTCTACTCGTTCTTCTTCATCTTCTGCTTCTCATTTTGGCTGCACAAGTATAGTACAAGCCTTTAAAGTTCAATTTTATGTTAATTAGTTATAAAAGCTCATGAATATTCAGATTAATAATTTCAATAATTTTACGCGCTGCGCGGAGGCCAAAATCTGATTTTTGCTGGTACACTAAAAAAAACATTCGGCTTCATAGCCTACTACATGAAAAGTGGGAGCAGTGTGCACTTTTGACCCGCCGGAAATTTCCCCAGGGAAATTCGGATGCACAAGCGGAGTTGAGACCCCCTGTCTTGACGCTCAAATACTACCCTCTCTCGTCGGTGGCGCAGGTCCTGACAAAAAAAAAAATATCGCGTTCCGGACGTATACATAGCGTATTCATAACGAGTTGGGCGTACTGATGACGTATTATTAACTTTTATAGAACGTTTCGATAACTTATAGATAACTTATACCAACTAATGATTAGCGTGTTGCCGGCGTTCACACTAACGCCCAACGATAGTCTAACTTATGCATAGCGCGCGGGAGCGTATCGCTGACGATCACGTGTCGTAGCCTATAAAAGGCTGCCGCTCGACGACTAGAGAAAATTAAATTGTATTGTTTTATATGATTAAAGTATGTCTGTGAAGAAAAAATAACGGAAAAAACTGTTGGTGATAATTAGTCAAAAATTGACTGATTGCCATTTAACACGAATCAACAACAACAACAACAACGATTCAAATCATAACCGCACTAGACATCGCAGCATCAACATCACCGTATCAGCATCACCGTCATGCCGAAGAAAACTTCGAAGAAAGCTGCCAATACGCCATTATACGGTAGCTGTAAATTAGAAACACGTTCAGTAAGTTCTATGGTCGTCTGGAACACGTCAATATGCGTTGGAGATAAGTTCGATATAATACAAATAGGTTCAAAGCACGTTACTCATAGGTTAGAAATAAGTTTTGGGTAGGCTAGAAATTATCCCAACGTATTTGGACTTTAATATGAGTAACCTACAAGTAACGTGTGTGAACGTGTGTCAACGATCGCATAACTTACCTACAACTTATGGCTCGCGTATGCGGGATTTATGAGCCATACGCTGACATACGTCGAAAAATGTTGTGCTTGCACAACATTTTTCGACGACCTCGCCGTACTACGACGTATACCAGCGTGCTTCAGCGTGCTCTTAACTTATACAAAACTTCCCGTAACTTATTCGACGTACGCCATCGTATTCGCCAAATTTTTCATATGTCGGCATACGCTAGCTAAATCGTCAACGGTGATGTTGATACTGCTATGTCTAGTGCGGTTATGACTTGAATCGTCGATAGGCTACGACACGTGATCGTCGATCGGCGATACGCTGCCGCACGCTATGCAATTGTTAGACTATCGTTGGGCGTAAGTTGTGAACGCCGGCAACACGCTAAGCGTTCGTTGGTATAAGTTGTCTATATGTTATCGAAACGTTCTATATACATGTAAGTTACTAATACGTTATGTATAGGCCTCAAATTGAAAAAAAAAAAAAAAAAAAAAAAACATCGATAGTTCAGCGTATGCCAGCGTTTTAGAGAAATTTTGAAACGTCGGCATACGCTGGCTAAATCGTCAATATGTGACAGCGCCATTATCTAGTAAAACATGTCAAAGTCCTCTGGACATATCCAGTTGTGACAACCTATAACTAGAACAAACAAACGCAAACTTTTGTAGTGTGCACTAACAATGAAATTAACAATTGCACAATCAGACAATACCTGTAGAGTATGAGGTGATTTCTTATGAAAACTTTCATAGTGATGCTTATGAAAATAAAAAGTTTGCACTAATATCGCAACCGAGAATATGTTTAGTATCCTCAATTTAATATGTCTATGATATATTTTTCAATGTCTTTCAGGTGCACCTGGTGTTTTCGTTGTTTTGACTGGAGTTGCGGCCCGTGGAAATTACGCCTCGTCTGACTAGTAAGTTCATTTCAAATAAGCTGGAAATAAATTTATGGCAGCAGTTTAGGTCTGTTTCTACTTGGTTACTTACAAGTACCTCTCGAGATGCTCGAGGACGGATCACCCTTTTTACAGTTTGCTATGAATAGAACCTAAGGTTTCATGCATATTTGAATTACTCATGTCATGGATTCGAATTAACGAGGAGATGTTCTCTCATAACAGAACTAAATGGGAAATGACATTTCGCCAGAGTTCACGAATTCATAGTCCTATATGTAATGGAGCCAGATTAAACTGGAAATATTCTGTCAAGTTCTATGAAACTTAATGCAAATCACCAATTTAAGAACATGAAGATATATCAATGTCCCTTATACCTATTTAGTCACATCTATAGCTGGATTAGGTCTTTACATGTATAGTAAAGTTTATGGACAAGATCATAAGTTATGTGAAATCTTTTCACACAAAAAGAAACTTTACGAAGAATTTAAAGTAAAAATGGGTTTAGATACATTTATTTTGATAGGCACATTCATTAGTATATCTTTGAAGAAGAGCACAATTCTTTAACCAAATATGAAATGTGAATTCAATTCAAACTGAACAGGTACCTATTTCCTATTGTAAATAATGTTGCCTTATAAATTTCGTTTGTTTATTTGGTTATTTTTATGATTAATTAGTTGCGTTCCTTTTTCAAGTTGTTTTCTCCAGCTTTGGTCTTTGGTCGGTGGTCTGCTGATACCAATAGCCCTCATCCTCGTTTTCAACATCGCCGTTTTTATTCTGGTTGTTCGTCAACTAGCACGTTCTGACAACATGAATTTCAAAACTGACGACAGAACAGAATCAAGAAAGGACACCATCGAGCGGGTCATGAACGCTCTCGGTTTCCTCATCCTACTTGGGTTGACATGGATCACGGGGTATTTCACCCTGATCGAGACGAAGACCTTCGTGGCCCAGGTCATCTTCATCATCCTCAACTCCCTCCAGGGTCTCTTCATCCTCATCCTCTACTGCCTTTGTAACCCTGTGGTTCGTACCTACTGGGAGAAGATGATCCCTTGTGCCCACAGGCAGGAATATGAGGGGATTCGCACCGTATCTTACAAGAGCAAAAGCGAGAAGACTGCTACCACTAGCCTATGTACTCTTTCGTCTTCAAGCGTGGATACCCCGACTTCTCCCACTGATGATCCATCAACAGTTCTCACCTTCAAGCGGACGATATCCATGGTATCTAAGGATCCAATACCTTATTAGGTTTATCAGAATTTATAACATTTATAATATGATGAATGACGTAGATCTTAATAAACGATTGATTTATGCGACCAGACTGTAATTTTGACTGACGCGTAAACGGTCATTTGCATCTTTTGTGACCGGCCTTTTAATCGCCTAGATCTTACATGGTAGTTTTACTCTAGATCTACGAAAATGGGATGAGAGCAAGGATCCTCGTCACCATTTTATCACACAAATAATACACGCCTTATATTCGGGCTTATATCTTAATGATTGCCTGTTTTAAGTATATTTGTTTGTTCATATGTTCTTTTTATTTTTTGGCTTGGACCCCTTTGAAAAACAGATATTAGCTGACAAGTCGAAATACCCTTGGCTATCGCCTCGGGTATCCAAACTGTTCAAAAGGTACAGCTTTCATGGATAATTCTTACTCAAGCCCTGACAAGTGTATAATATTTGTGGAATCCTGTTTTGGGGAGAACTACACGATGCTCCATTGATATGTCACCCTTTTGCGACCGATTATTTTACACGAAGTTGTTGTTTTTATCGCCCCTTTTCGGCCGGCATGTATAGCCAATTGATATTTAGCGTTCTTTGATATCGTGACTGATAGTGGGTGGGATTTGTGACCTTTCATAGACTAGTAGCTGGTATCAGTGGCGGATCCAGGGGGACCCCCTCCCCTGGGAAAATAAAAGACCGTCCAATTTTTTTATATTTTTTATTTATTTTTTTTTGAAGAAATTTTTTTTTTTTTGGAGGGCTGGCGAAATTTTTTTGTTGACTCCCCCCCCCCCCCCCCCCCCCCCCCATTGAGCGACTTTTGGAGGGCTGGCGAGAAGAAAAAAATATGGATCTCCCTCCAAGCACTTTCCGTCCTCGCAAGTTTTGTCCCTCTTGACGCCAAGGTCTAGTTACTCCACTGGCCCCCTCCATCACAAAATCCTGGATCCGCCACTGGCTGGTATATAGCGTTTATGTCCAGCTGCATATACCATGTATACGTTCTATAGTTCATTAATTGATTTGTTATTGGTCGTAGTTCTCTCTCATTGAATTTGTATGCTGATAAGTACATTTATATGTATAGATTATGCTGCTACATATGTCACGATTATATTGTATTATATGCTGTACTGTTTTGTATGAAGAAACTTTGCATCTAGTGGCTATTTGATATCGTGTTGGCACCGGTGGGATTTGTGCCCTTGCATATATAGACTATATACTACTACTACTAGGTCGAGCGTACTCGCACTGATTTGACAAGCTTTTTCCATTCAGTTCTATTCTCCATGATCTTTGGGAGTTCTTGCCTTGGTAGACAAGTGTCTTTTTCTAACTGATCTATGTAAGTCATTGCTGGACGGCCCCTGGTGCGTTTGCCCCTTGAAGGTTCCCAGAAGAGCATATGTGAGATTATTTCACTCTTGCTCCTCCAGCAATGACCACTGAAACGGAGGCGGCGTTCTCTCAGTCTGACTGAGATTGGTGTCATGCCCCTATATAACTCTATATTTGTCATATGGTCCCTCCAATTGACATTCAATGCTGCTCTCAAGAGTCTTGTATAGCAGCCATCCAGTTGTTTTTCCAGGCTATTTGTCAGTGTCCAGGTTTCTGATCCATATAGCAGTACAGTTTCCACTGAAGCCTTAAAGAATCTGACTTTCAGTTGCCTACTGAGGTTAGATTTCCAAATTGCTGCCAGTTTGTTCAAAGCCGTCCACGATTTTGCCTTTCGGATATTCAGATCTTTCCCTGACTGATCAACCCATGAGCCAAGGTACTGAAAGTCCTGAACTTGCTTCAACCTTGTCCCGTCAGCAGTAGAAATCTCGCCTTCATGAAGATTGTACATCATGAATTCTGTCTTAGTACTGTTTATTTGTAGACCGACTTGACTTGCTGCAGACTCAACTCGTTCTAGGAGCTTCTGTGCCTTTTCCAAATTGTCTGAAATTAGTGCAATATCATCAGCAAAGTCGGTGTCTGTGATCATTACAGCGGGATATCTGCTACTTTTCCTTTCCTCGAGGTTAAAGCCCAGATCCTCAAACCCTTCAGTAGCTATTCTTAGAGCATAATCCAATGCTATGATGAATAGGTATGGTGCTAAAGTATCTCCTTGGAGCACTCCTGCTAAGATGGTAAAGGAGTCAGTCTCTCCATCTGGTGAACGTACTTGAGCTGTGGTATCCTTATACAGCAATCCTACTGCTGTAACTATTGTGTGTGGTATTCCGTAGGCTCTTAAGATCTCTAACATCTTCTTCCTATTGATAGAATCAAAGGCCTTCTTGAAATCCACAAATGTAAGTACTGCTGTCAGATGTTTTGCTTTAATACCTTCTACCAGTCTTCGCAAGGTTAGAATTTGCGCTACTGTAGACCTTCCTGGACGAAATCCATTCTGGTTCTTGCGGAGAAGGGGTTCCAGGTGAGGACGAATTCTATTTAAAAGCATTTTGTTGAATACTTTTGCAGCTACTGGGGTCAGTGCTATACCACGGTAGTTTTTAGGAGTACTGAGATCTCCTTTTTTTGGTACAGGGATAGGGTCAGACTATATAGTAGCTGATATATAGCGTTTATGTCCAGCTGCATATACCATGTAAACGTTCTATAGTTAATTAATTCGTTATTGGTCGTGGTTCTCTCTCATTGAATTTGTATGCTGATAAATACATTTATATGTATAGATTATGCTACTACACATTTCCCGAGTATATTGTATGCTATACTAGTTTGTATCTGGTAGTATATATCGTATGATTATTATCAATACTTAAAATGTATCACCTAAAAGATATATTTTGTTTCTTTTCTATCTCCTAGATTTCATGTTGTGATATTATATATATACATGCATTCAACAATGAAAACTAAACAAAATCTAGTGATGTAATACAGTAAAATATCAATGTGAACTGATTAATTTGGTTGTAAAGATAATAAATGCAGAAAGAATATGTACATACATGTATATCTTTTCATATTTTCTGTAATAATACCTGTAATGCCATTATTTTTCTTTCTGTTGGAAATGAAATAAATAAATACGCATACGAATAGCTCTAAATATTTTATACACAGTATAAATGTTACTGTATAAATTTGATTCAGGCAATATAATATACTAGAATACAAATGGTTGTGATACCAATAAGAACCATTTTCATTTTTAGATCGAAACTGCTGAACTGCTGAAGTCAGAAGTCAAATGTTTCAACATGCATTGCTAATGTCGAAGGTGCATTCCCGGACTTAGTATATTTTGTTTCGAGGGTTGAGCATGGATGATTCTTAATTGACTGTTTGAGTTTCAAAGATGATCTTTGTTTATGAGTTTCATATTAACCATTACTTGAAAACTTGAATATGGTTATTGCAATAATATTTTTGTGGTAAATGACGTGTCTTAAACTACTCTCATAAAAATTGTCGTTTCCTGCGCTCAAATCAAAATCCATTTTCCATCAGTTTCTAACGACAAAATAAACGGGCTCTTAGTAAAAAGAACGAGAGAAAGATTGAAACATCGTGTTATATGGTTTATCAATAAAAAAGATAATGGGTAATATCGTCAGAAGTAGGATGAAATCATAAAAGTACGAACATTATGGCCTGGGAGCTCCATCATGTTGGTCACAAAAGGAGACAATAACAACGCATTTTGCAGGATTTTACTTCGGAACCGCCCCAAAATTCAAGTGGATCATCACTGCAAAAGAAAATAAAGTAGCTAACATGAGAGATTTCATCAGTCAAACTTGAGTTTCCTACTTTGGCCACTGTATTATTCATGCATGCCATACAACTCCATTATGTTCAGTCAGACCCAACTTCGGAAAACCGAGCACAGGTATATACTCCGAAAACGGCGTATGAATATAGAGCCCTCATCGTTCAGTGCGAGGCAGTGTGAACAAAAGGCATGGGGAAAATGTTACAAAGTCAACCTGCCAACGATATATATTCTTAAAAATAATGCTGAGTGTCAGTTACCTTCAAAATCCGTGAATGATTGGCCATATGAAATGACTTTCAAATGACAAACATTTGAAATAAATATATCCGCAGCATAATTTTTGAAAATTATATTATCAACAGCAGGTCGACATTGCAGGATTTTCCCCATGCCTTTTGTACACACTGTCTCGCACTGAACGATGAGGGCTCTACATTCATCTTGCTCTATACGCCGTTTTCGGAGTATAAACCTGTGCTCGGTTTTCCTAAGTTGGGTCTGACTGATGTTTATTACTATGCTGCAGTCCTCTTTCTTTCTCTCTACTTCAAGTTCCCTATCCTCTTCTCTCCCTCTCTTTGTCTGTCCCTTTCTTCTTTTCCATTATTAATATACATTGTATTTTTGTATTCAGGCGTACCCGCTACAAGCGTCTGCTTATCATGCTTATCGGGATCGCGCCTTCTTCCTTGTATTGCAAGTTCTTGATTATATTCATACTACTTTATATACACGTATTGTACTATTTGAAAAGATGTTGAATGTTGTCAAATTCAGTGGAAGAAAATAAATGTTAATTTTAGAGTTGAAATTGAATTGAAATAATGTAGTGTTAAATAAAAAGAGATGTTTTACCCATATTCTATGTAAACCTTTATCTGTATATACATGAATATCCTACAATTAAACCTCGGCATAAGCTTTGCAAAAAGTATATACTATTCTTCTCTTTCTGAAATGTTCTTGAGTTTGTTTTTTTTTTTCAGTTCGTCATACAAAGTGAGGTTGAGATGCTTTTGCTTAAAAAAGTAACAGCGCTTCACGACTTGCAGTCATAATTTTCTGGCATGATATTTCCTTCCACCCAAAATTAGTAGAGGCGTCGAAGTCGACTAGTTTGAATACTTTGCAAAGGTCATTGGTAATTCGATCGTGGGCAAAGGATTAATGTTCTTTGACAATATATTGTATGTCAATTGTCCGTGCCCTAGAGAGAAATGGGCCTTCACTGTGACTATATTGCAAGATAACTCTCTCGAGAATAGAGATGGTGCATACATTGTATGAGTCAATGAATCTGATGTCTGCCGTGATAATAGTTTTAAGCACTTCGATATTAATGTTAGTATCCACCGATATGACAATCAATATCGATTAGGTTATATTTAAATTTTGATCAAGAATGAAACTACTGTACTGTACATTGGAGGTGTAGTCAAATAGTTTAAACACTTGACTGGAGATGCGGAGGTCGAGGGTTCAAGCCCCGGTGCGGCACTAATGTCCTTTGGCAAGACATTAATCTGCATTTGCCACTCTCCACCCAGGTGTTATATTGGTACCTGGTAGGAAGGAATTCCTTGAATTCTGTGAGCACCGAAATCGGTAGCCAAGCTAGGCGGGGTATTATTGGAGCACTTTGAAGAATTTGAGCGGTAAGGTATCCACTATTATTGTTTTGAATCTATTATCATTATTATTATTATTATTGTTATTATTATTATTATTATTATTATTATCAATTTCATTATTATTATTATTATCATCAATTTCATTATTATTATTATTATCATTATCGTCAATTTCATTATTATTATTATTACTAAATGTTTTCCCTGTCTGTGTATTGTACATGGATCAGTACACAAATGGAGTTAGACCAAGGGCGGCGATTTCTTGTCACTGCCGGGGGGGGGGGGGGGCGGGCTGCAACAGTGAACCCCCAATTCCCCCTCCCCCAAAGAGAGAGAGAAGAGAGAGAGAGAGAGAGAGAGAGAGAGAAGGTTTTGCATTTTGCAATTTAAAAAAACTTTGCATTCTTGCGTAATTCTCAGTAAATTATGTTTACTATGTTGCGAGGTTGCAAAGCGACCGAGGAAGAGAATTTTGCGGTTTGGAACATTTTTTAGAGCACCTTTGATCACATAGAAAAATCAAAGCGTTAAATCACTATTTTCTCATTTTCGGGCGGGGGGGGGGGGGGGGGGGAGGGGCTACCCCTCGAATATTTCCAGGGAGAGGCGTCGCCGTTCCCCTGCAGTAGGTCCTAGAGGGAGTAGACATTGTCTATTGTAAAACACAGGGGAAGCTCTGCTTAAACAATACCTACAGTTTAGAGAGAGATCTTCTGCAATATTTGTAAAGTTTAAGTACTGGTATGCGAGGAAGCGTAGGGACCAAGCGAGAAAAATTCCTATTTTAGATAGCGAAACTTTGCATTTTAGATAACTTAAGAGCCTAAACAAGGTGTTGCAGCTTTTACTAAGTATTTGCTATACATTTTTTTTCAGTCATCAAAATTTCCGGGGGGGGGGGGGACGATCCCCCTAGAAAGATTCCCTCCGGACCCTCTTGTATAAAATGTTGCGGTTAAACGTAACTAAAAACAATTAACACAAGTCCAACATGCTTGATTGGTTGAAAATCAAGTTGAGTTTAACTTTTTTGACGGTTGCTTTTAATCACAACTTTTTTTTATGCAAGAGGGCCCAGTTGCTTTACAATACTTTTCCACTAGAATGCAACAACTTGAGGTCGATAAAGTCGATATCACAAGCTAGCAGTAGGAGTGGTAGAAAATGAGTAATATATATTTCCTGTTTAATTAAAAAACATACATACTGTAAATACACACAGAGACACATTATGGGGTCATTGGCGCACAAAACGCCATCGATTACATAAAAATAAGCATTATATCTCTGAATAGATTGTGTGCTAATAATAAGGGTTAAAACCATTACACACCCGCTGAAGTGTACATATGCTTAGTGATTTAATTTGTAGAGCTCTTAATTCAAAAAATATATAAACCCAAGGGGCGAAATATTGCAACTTATTTTGTTTTAATTTTAATTTCATCTCGTTCTCCCCAAATCTCCGTCGCATATGATATATATGATGTATATATATAATACTTGATTATGATATTGTGATAAAAATAATGATGATCATGATCACAGTAATAAAAAACAAAATCAAATAATAGTAATAGTAACCATGGTAATAATAATGATGCTTATGCTAATAATAATAATAATGATATTCATGATAACAATAATATATTAATAATATTATTCATTATCATTATCATTATTATGATCATTATTGTCATCTTCATCATCATCATCATGATCATGATCATGATCATAATCCATTAGTTTATGATGAATATAGAAAAGAATTTACATTTTTAATAAAAATATATATTTGTAACCTATATAAAGTACCTTACGACTTTGCTTCATCAGACATGAATCATAATTATGCTTTTATATAAACAAAAAGTATGTAAACTTTTGAATATATTTGAAACATTGAATAATTGCTTAGTTTATTAAGTGCAATACTGTTCATGTCGAGAATTTACGCTTAAAATTTCATACAACATAATACCCACAAAAAAATGAATGTAATACCATGCCCCATACATGTGATTCATGACTGAATCGTACCTAAATGAAACCGGGTACTATTTTGTGTGTAACATTCTTGGATCAATATATAGTTAGAATTCTAAAATATGTATGTTCAGTTTCCACAGCGAACCTCCATTCAGGATATTCCAAACCCAGGGTTCTGTCCGAACCCAGAGCCCTTCATGTGTATGTAGGGCTCTGTCCGAACCCATCAAATGCTGCCCTCTGCCATTTGCATTCCAGTCATTGCCAAGTACTACACAACAAAAACATAATTATTATAAGACGGTATACCGAACACCTACATTGCGGCCATGAATGTTTGACCAAAGACATGTTCTACTTAGGGAACAAATGATTGTAAATAAGGAAAATGTTGGCCTTCCGATAGAATGTAATCAAATAGAATGCATTATGGATCAACTCGAGAGCAAACAGGAGCATGACGATCTGTGTCATCTGGCTCTGGAGATCTTTGAGCAGAAGTCGAGGGAATGCGAAGAAGAGGATTAAACCGATCATGGCCAGAACTAGCTTGAAGAAGAACGCAAAGAGCAGTGCGATACGCATTTCTTTGTAGAGGAAATCGGCCTCTCGCAGTTCTTGCCCATCGTTTCCGCATTGCTCTATTTTTTGTTTGAGCTCAGGGAAACGGTCTTTTATGAGGTAAACCTTGATCCAGAGGGAGAGGGAGATGGAGATGGTTACAAAGTTGTCGAGACGACGCTCAGAGTAGATGGTAAAGACGTTCTGTGCAATGGTGAGGCACCAAATGACAACAGATATGTTGTTCATCAGATTACTTATAGCCCTGTACATATCGGACGCATAGGTTGTGTTGAACGGGAACAACATGAAGAAAAAGTCCCGTACGCGGTTACAGCTTGGAAGGATGTCTATATTAAAAGAAAAAAAGGAGAAACAGTTAGAAAGAAAGAGAGAGAGAAAGAGAAAGAGAGAGTGAGAGAGAGAGAGAGAGATAAAGGGAGATAGAGAGAGAGAGAGTGGGGGGGGGGGGGGGGCAGGGAGGATGAGAGAAGTTGAAAGGTGAGCCAATTTTTGCACCATTATACATGCAAGAGTTAATCCTGTATGAGAATTACTCTTTGATCATTAGGCTACTGAAAAAAAAAAGAAAAAGAAATCATCAACAATACAAATTAGGGATTTTATAATAATTAGACCTGCACTGGGCTTATTTGTGAAATTCCATTGGATAAAGACATCGCCTTCCTCTGTAATAATTATAGTTCCCATCAAAAGTCGATAGGGCAATATTTCCAAACAGCATGAATGAAAAACCCCGCCCCGTGCGTGAACTGCACAGAGAATTGAACTTACTTAATTAGATTTTGACATTGCATGAAAAGTTATGCTTACCAATCTTTGAAACAAACTGAACTGCTTGCAAAATTGAATGTTGTAAAACCATATTACAGGCTTATCTTGATCCGTTTCAAGATAATTAGCATCGTCGACGGTTCGCTCTGTTCCGTATTAATTATTATAATCCAATGTATTTTCCGGTTATATGTCCTTCTCGGTTCTTGTAATTTGAACTACGGAAATGCCTAATTAAGACTTACATGTCTTCATGAAAAGTTGGGACTTGGGAATGGTCGGGGAGATGCTGTATTCCCTTGATTCTAGTATGGTCACCCAGTTCTCTTCAGTCACCGCTCTTGGAGTGTGGCGTTCGTGATTGATGTCTAAATGAGAAATCAAAGACAATGTTTAATGTACAATACTGCGCATAGAAGCCTAATACATGCATCTTTCCTGTACATATGTTAAAGGCAATTTATCTTAACCCATTTCTTACTGCGGTAATGCAAATGGGCTTTATAATCTTGTGTTTAATAGCAGAGCTAAAGAGAAACTAAAGGGCGGGGATAATTACACCCCTATTTTGTCAGGATAGAAATCACACGTTACATTTTAAACATTCTGTTGGGTAACACGAGCTAATCATTTTCGTTCACATTAAAAGCACATTTGTTAAGGCTACTATAATTATGAAAAACTTACTTCTCTTATGTTTGTATTTATCAATAGTTACTTAAAAAGAATTGAAACAAGTGTCGCGTATCTCCAATGTCAAGTGTCCAGTACCCTCTGAACATGCTAAAGGATGTTATTCTTTGGGGGATTAACAAGGTGACTTTCTACTGGATGGTTGTAATCGGAAACCGAAGAGACAATCTATGACCTTGTCCCGCGGAAAGGACTTAAAGCCGTCAGTCCCTTGGTTGCTTAATTACAAGCATACGCATTGTCAGGTAAAATAAACCGTCAAACCTTTCCAACCTTTTCTTGTAACGGAGTTTACGAATATATACAGTGACCATGGTCACATGGTAAAATAAAACGTTCTCAATATTCAAGGAAATGAAATACTCAATCCTGAAAACACTGCCCCTTAGAATAACGTTATCATAACTATCGTCAATAATTATAAAACTCACTCTCGTACAGATGTGCGTAAAATGTCAATAAAGCTTCCCTCTGGTTAGTCCTCTTCAGAGCCCTAAACGAAATGATAATGATAGTAAATAATAAGAATAATAATAAAAGAATAATAATAACAATAATAAAGGAATAATAATTTGGTCTTATCTACTCAGGGTAGCCACATCATTATTAATACTGCTCTTCCTGCGGGCCCTGCTGTAAGATCTTCTGACGATAAGTTGGGTTCTGGTGGAAAGAATACCAAGTACTAAACTGAGAATAAAGCGACCTCACAAATGTGTTTGTTTTTTAAAACAATTTTAATTTAGAGCATATAGCTCAAATATAGTGAATTGAAAATAAAATAGTAAATCATATACATGTATTGTTTGATGAATGTAAGTTACAGAATCAACGAAATATTCAACAATATATTATTGATTAAACAATGATTGAAAATATGGATTAGAAGTAAGTCACTTCAATCTTTACAGAACAAATTACTGTTGCTAGATATTCAAATTTACCCTGTCAAATTACACATATACTGAGGCATTCATTAATTTCATTCAATGCTAAAGAGATCTGTGGCCCACAATTTTACCCCCCAAAATACTCGCTGTAAAATTTAAAATGAGTTGCAATTAAAAGTCAAACCATGGGTGCATTTTAGCTAAGAGTTTCATTATGTGGCGAGTCCACTTCAATTCAGTCGGCGGTTCTGGGAAGTGAGAGTGATGTCATGGCTTTCCAAATGTTGATGTCACGAAGAGAAAGGCTACGGGGTTGGTCTGTAACAAAGTCACGTTGCAATGAGATGCAGGCTGATAATACGAGTTGCAAGGTGATAGATACGAGCCCAGCTCGTCCCTAATTAAAAAAGGTTAAATCAAAATATCATAGCCACCCCTCTCCGCCCAGAGAACAAAGAACTAGCTATTAAAAACACTAAGGCCGGAATTCACAAAGGAGGTTTAAATTTAAACCATGGATTATTTAAATTTTGTGGTATAAGTACGCTTGATTTAGCGCATGCACTTAGAAAGGTCCAATGATCCCTGGTAATGAACGCGTGTGCTTGGCAAAATGCGCTAATTTTACGCTTGTTGCCATGGTTTCGACCATGGACTAACGCAGGTTTAAGCATAAACCTGCGTTAGTCCATGGTCGAAACCATGGCAACAAGCGTAAAATTAGCGCATTTTGCCAAGCACACGCGTTCATTACCAGGGATCATTGGACCTTTCTAAGTGCATGCGCTAAATCAAGCGTACTTATACCACAAAATTTAAATAATCCATGGTTTAAATTTAAACCTCCTTTGTGAATTCCGGGCTAAACCTTTTCCACAGGTAATGAATTATCATAGCAGAAGAAAATTTCTTATTCTTAATGAACGAATATGTCATACTCATTCTAGCAAATTACACAAGGGATATCATACCATCAAGGGGAGGATTCTGAAATAACTTTATCATATCAATCTATGTACATGTATATACGAATCATATATGATTAATATACACTGACATATTATTTTGTCATTTGAATTGTATATAAATTATTACTGTCTTTTCTCTCTCTCTTTTGCTTTTGACAATAAAAATAGGCAACATAGAGTATGGAATACTTAAATCATGTATATGTCATATCATTTTGATTATAGAAAAGCAATACCTGGCTTTGTACAACATATACTTTTAGCAATTCCTTCCTATGCTCTTGTTATAAAAACTAACACTAATACTTTCTCAATTTACCCTATTTCCACTACTTTAAAGAAACAAAATGAAATACAACTTACATTTCAGAAAACAGCAAGTAAGGGGTGCTGCCTGGAACTCCAAGGTGCGCAGATTGCTTTATGCCTGCCTAAAATACATGTGGCTAGTCTGTCGCCTTCTCTTTTCCTCACCAAACCACACACAATCTTCCCTTTCAAAAACTGAGTAGCATCTAAACTCTCCTATCACACTATCAGTAGTTTCTAACCTCTCTTCTGTGACAAACCTATACCACGCGCAACTCCTCTCTCAGCAAACAAAAGAACAAACATATGGATCAGAGGTATGGGGAGCTTTTGTTGTTGATTTTGAAAAGCTAGGGAAAGCTACAAAGGGGAAATCTAAAATATATTTTAAGAATAACATAGAAAATGTTCATTCGCAATGGCTAAGAAATATATTAGGTGTAAATAAGAAAAGCAGTCAACTGGCAGTGTTAGCCGAAGTAGGAGCATACCCTCTGATCACACATATCTGCAGAAATTTAGCAAAATATTATTCACGAATGAGAAGTATAGATAACGATTCATTACTATATCACTCTTTTCAAGTAAAAAAAAAAAATGGTAACGAAAAATTATGTATGTTGGCTAGGGAACGTGTACCAGCTGCTCAGGGAATATAAATCATATGTAGATGACAATAATAAATGTTTAGAATTAGAAGATATTACAGATAGTGACAAAATTTTTGGAGAAGAAATAGAAATGAAAATGATGAATTTATATGATTGTCAGTTCAGGATGGATTTATGTAGTGATTGTAGACATGGTAATGAAAAAAAAATAAACTTAGAACATATAGATTATTCAAGCAGGATATGAACACTGAAAAATACTTGTCCCAAGTTAAAAATTACAAACTACGCAAAATATATGTCGAATTAGAATCAGCTCACACAATCTACCAATAGAAACTGGAAGACATAGGCGTCCAGAAAAAAATCCCCTCTCATCTACGAATTTGTAATGAATGTAATATGGGAAAAGTTGGAGATGAACTTTACATTATAATGGAGTGTACGAGATTTAGTACTGAAAGAAATACATTTTTTACAGAAATGACTGAAATATATGAAGCATTCAAAGGTTTTAATAAGGAAGATAAATTTGTAAAAATCATGAAATTGGACAATGAAAATGCAATTGATAGCTCTGTAAGATATTTCAAATCCATCATAAAAACCCGTGGTGAATTTTGAATCCAAGAATATATTGTTTTGACACAATCATTGTTTATATCAATATAATATTCCAATATGATATACTATGTTATATGATTTGTCTCATGTTAGTCCTATTATGATTTTCTATTGCATTTGTTTATATCAATATGATATCCAGTTTGATGTAATGTTATATAATTTGTCACATGTTGAATATGAGTAGTGACATTATGATTTTCCATTTCTTTATTTATATCAATATGATATCCAATTTGATAATGTCATATAATTTGTCACATATTAAACTTGAGTAGCAGTATCGTGATTTGCTATATTTTCTCTCTTTGTTTCCATTTCATTTCCATATGATTGTTACTTTTCTTTATACTAATGCTTTGTATTGTAAAACAAAATATTGATGTCAATGTCAATGAAGTTTCTCAATAAAATACAAAAAAAAAAAAAAAAACCAAACACCTAGCGCCCCGTTTCATGAAACTTACTTTCACTGACAATTTACAATAACTGTTATAAGCTACTGAAATCCTTGCATCTGATTGCCTGAGAGCAAATTTGTCGGTAAAAATCACCGACAGGACACTTGATGAAACGCCCCCCTGGGCCCCGTCTTATAAAGAGTTACGATTGATCCGAATCAATCTCAAGTCCTCCAATCAATCGCAGATTTCCAGTCTCCTATTTCTTATGTACGGAGTTGCGAGTGATATCAACTGCAAAAAGTTTGCAATCAATCGCAACTCTTTATAATACGAGAACCAGGTTTAAATATTTCCCTAGAAAAATGCCTAGGTTGCTTGACAACCAAACCTATTCAAGTTGCAAGCCTGCTACAATTTACATATTTAAAACTTCTCTAATTGACAAATGAATAAGGGGCATGCAGTCACATTGTGACACCTGCAATGATTATCCACCCAGTTCAAAGACACTTAGTCAGACCGTAGGTCGTATACAAATGAGCAAAAAGGGCTGATTTTATTTCCAGTGCCTGAAATAGCACACTCCCCTTGCAACCAGTCCTCTCTATTGCATGGTCATATAGTTGAGTCGGAGATGGGGGTCTACGTGCACCCGAAAAGTATATTTTTTAATCCACCCTACCTAGACCAGTTTTGTCTTTAGAATTCAAAAATGCAATTTTAAAAGGTCAAAGAGTGTCCCATAGTGGTCAAAAATCCGTTTCCATGGTAACGGATGGTGAAAATGACAGGTTTTCCTAAAAGTGATGTAATATTTGATAGGATTGCTCAATTATCACAGTTTTGGTCTCAAATTACAGAGAATTAAATTCTCTAAAAGATCATATCAATTATGGAAGGGTCTTTACCAATTTTCGTATCATTTTTGGGGTCAGAATATAAAATTTTCCCCTTTTTAAAAAAAAATGCTGTTGTACCATATTATTAATCTATCTATAAATGACACGAAAACAAATTCTATTGGTCTCATTTTTCTTCTAAATTATGCTGAATATGTATGAAATGCAATGTGAAAATTACATAGAAGTTCCTCCAACAGCAGGGAAGTTACGGCCATCCAAAGTTGACATTGAAGCATGTCCAGAGTGGTAAAAAATGTCAATGTGAAGAGCGCCCTCTATTGTTGAATAATTTCATTTCAATTGTATACTCAACAGAATCTGTTCCAAAATTGTTGGGAATGAAGATGGATGAGATAAAGTATTTCCAGATAGAATTTGTACTGAATGTCACATTAATTTTAGGTAATATATATGTTATTTTTGCCCCCCCCCCCACCACCAGCAAAAAAAAAAGGGGGGTGGAAGATCTAGGGGCTAAAAAAAGGGTTGTTTTTTTCACAGATGGGTGATGTACAAGCGTGCAGTGCAAAGGGTATCAGAATTGAAAAAAACATGTAACAAAATGGGTATAAAAAGGGTATACTTTTAGAGTGGGGGAACAGAATACTAGTTTAGGGTATTCTGAGATCAAAGGGCAATTACTTATTTAGGGTAGGCCTATGTTTTGAAAATAGATGTAGAAGCAAGGTCCACCTTGTAATGGAAGTGGAAGTGCCCCCTCCCCCCCGGAGAGGCGGAAGAGAGAAATTCCACTGCAGTGCACATTTTCAGCATGAACTTCAATTAATTTATTCAGCATCCTGTTGTTAAATAGTAGTTGTTTCAGAGATGACAATGGAATACACTTAGGTAGTCAGGTAAAGCATTCCAAATGATAGATCCATTAGAGCGAATCGTAGTTCTAGGGAACTTATGACACAAAAAAGAACGTAGAAACTTATATGGATTTCTTGCGACACGACTTATAACACTGCTATTAAAAAAAAAAACAATATTGCAAGAAAGAATTCACCTAAAAATAATAATAAATATTTAGAATAATTTGGGTTTCATAAAGTTCATTTTTTTGTGTGTGTATATGAGCTTCAACAAATAATTAATAGTTACCTTTTTTGCACAATCTTTAAGTATATAAACACTTTGGAATAAATGTGCTGCCTAAAAACCAATATTATTACTGCATAATAATTCAAGTATTGCAAGATCATGATAATTATGTTATACTCTATGAATTTAGAAGTCACATTGGTACTACATATTTTTTCTCTCTATTTAACACCTCAAATACCGGATAAGTATTTTTACAAATAAAATCAATGTTGCATTTCCATGTCATATTTTCATACAGAATTGCTCTTAAAAGTCTAAGAAAAAATAAATTTCAAAGGATCCATAGTAGTAGTGTTGTCTTTACTCTGTTTAACACTTCAATTACCTGAGAAATCCTTTTTACAAATATAAATGAATTGGCATATCCAATTTTCCAAGTTGTATTTTCATTCCGAATTGCTCCGGAAATCTTACTTGATTAACTTGTTTATCATTTTAAAAAGTGTTATTTGCAATGTAATATGATCAGTGTGCTTATTGCATATTTCCATAATTTGTGTTATCAAAGATAACCAAAAGCTCATTGGCATTAAACAATTGGTACATTTCAGTTTTCAAGACAAAGTACATTTCAAAAGGATCGTTGGCAGATAAAAACTGGTTAATATCATCAGCGAATGAAATAGAAGAAATTGCTGACACATGGCAAGTCATTGACATACAACAGAAATAAGAGAAGGCCTAGATAAGACCTTTGTGCAGCAGCCAATTGTATATTGCTATGTACAGAAAAAATATTGCCAATTCATACATATTGCTTTCTATTCAATAAATGACTTTTCAGGAGTAAAGGCAGAGTACCTATTATTCCATGAAATTTAAAATATAAGTTGAATGTAATCCTTCAAAAACAAAGTAAAATAGCAGAGTGTTAAATCAAAGAGCACATGTGGCGATGAAATTAACATGTATGATGAAAAAAATACAGTGCCTCCTATTTAATCTTCATCATCTGATAGTTCATCCCAGTCAATAGCTTGATCTTCAATCAATTCGCCATGGTCCTGGTCATCTACTGCATCAGGCAACAAGTCAACTAGGGAGGGTGGGAGGATTGGGCCACAGGACCACATTGGCTCCAACATGCCATTCTCTGTCCTTTCCCAGCCTTGTCCAGGGTCATGTGGTTTCGGACTCCGGAACATGGGCTTTCCAGCTCTTTTGTAGTGGGCTAGGCGATGGTTTACCCGCTGGAGGTGGGGAATTAAGTTGTCATGACATGGTGGAAGGCGAGAGAAATCCACCCTTGACTTAGAAGTTAATGGTTCATCTTCCCCTACCATCCGTCTCAGCATTATTCCACGAAGGACATTGACTGATGTTTCCTTCTTGTTGCCATACATGCGGCAGGTGAATGCCTCAATAGCCTTGGCAGTATTTGAGTTGACTGACCAATTGTCCCCAAGTGTTCTGGAGAAGGAAAAAAAGAGCAAAATTTGTTATGTAAGGCATTATCAAGAATAAAATATATGATTGAAGTGTTTAAAAATTGATTATAGATATGACATTTCATATACCAGTTTGTAGTTATCTCATGAACACTTTTCCCACTTGAATTTTCATTTTTTTTTTCTCATTTATATATAGGCCATGAGACATTTTCAAAGCAAGACATTTCAAATGCGTGTCTCCTACAACAATCTCTGGAATTCAAACTCGACGAAGAATGAAATTGCCTATGTAGATCGGGTGACTAGAATTGCTCACATTAGAATTGCTCACATTGATGATCACCTGGGAAAGCATCTATGTCAATGTCTTATTTGCTACCATTCATTGCTTTATTTGTTTCTAGCTACCAGTAAATATTTGCTATTCATTCAATGTAATTGCAAGCATAATTTGTAAAAACTAAAAGAATTATTATTTCATCCAAGATGTCTGAATTTTAAAACCACCGTGCCTTGAGTACAACTGATATTTTTTCCTGATCATGTGCAGAATGAAACTACAAACTGGTGTATATCGGGTGTTAAAACTACCTGAAAGCATCCTGGAACTCTGGAAGACTCTCAAGTTTCTTAGCAGGGCCAACCTTTCCCTTGCCCTTGAAGGCACTTGTAGCATCTTCACCAGTGAAGACATAAAGGCCAAGCAACATAGTGCAGCGCTGCTTTCCTATCTTCAACGCCAGTGTTGAAATGTTAATGATGCGACGGTGCTTTCCAGATCCAGTGTCAAAGAAGATCGTCAGAGGGATGCTATTTGCATGGTGCAGAAGAATAAGGAGGATGTCAGTGTCTGGCGACCGGACAACTGCAGACTTGAATCCCAGCTTGACCGCATGCTGCAGGTACAAGATCACCCGAGTGTCAGTTTCCTCCTGATTCGAAGCAAGTTCTTTGATCTCTGTTACAGATACCTGGAAAAGAAAAAAAAAAAGAAAAAGAAATGAAATCATCGTAGAAATTTCAACCAACCTGAACGGTACAAGACAAGATGCTCTTTTCAAATGAATGAATGATATGATTTATATAGCATTTACTCACATTGCCATCAGATGAGGTTAACTGGTGGGCTCGTCCATCAACAATCATGATTGCAGTCGGAATGTCTTTCAGACGGGATGCTGCCCTCTCACCCTTCCACACTTGAAGTAGAAGATGGCACAGTTGCATCTTGTTGTCTTCATTGGTCAAGAATACCTTGAAGTCAGCTGGTGTTCTCGTGGCTGGACCATCTACCACGAACTTCGGTGAACATCCACGTCTGAGTCGTTCCTGCCCTTTGATGGATTCAGCATGATAGCAGTCGGTCGCAAAGACAAAGTTTCTCTTTGCCACCATGATGTCAAGAATGCGAAGACACACTTGTCCAAAAGTAGGGGGCAGATTGTTGAGGCCATGAAAGAGAGCATTTCCATCTTGGATGAAGAGAGCATCACTTGGATATTCAGCATCCTGGATCCCCTCCAGGAGGTAGTGGAGCATTGACGCTTTGTTTGTTTTGGTAAAGAAACCATCAGCTGTTCCAAGGCTGTGTGGTACTGGGGTCAGTGGGTACTTCATCAGCTCATCAAGGTTGATCGGTTCTTTGACATGCTGCGACTTGACCAGGAGTGTAAAGGCGATATCACTTTGTTCACGGTATTGGATAACCTGAAAAAATGAGTGAGAAATTAATGAATTAAGAAACCTGGCTACAATAAGCGTACAGGAGTAATTATGTTCTTACATTCATGTTTTTCAATTCAATTTAATTATTCTATTTTTCCACATTGAAAACATGGAAAACTGTTGCAGTCATGTAAAAAAAAATACATAAGATATAAACATTTAAGAATTGGTAATATACACTTAAAATATACAAAGGACACTGCTCATTTTGAATCAAAAAGTTTAGAGTCATGAAAATGCAATCTTGAGTGCTAATTATTACCAAAATGAATTTTAAATAATATTTGTTTTGATATGAGAGTGAAAATCACAAGGTCAACATAATCAGCAAAATGTCTGCTACAACCCCTTAAAAACAGATAAAGATGACATCAACCCACCTTTCCTTGTGAAGTTGTAAGTTTCACTGCCTTGTTTGAGGAATCCATTGTCTTTAGTTTTTGCCTCTTGATAGGCTCAAAGCAGAGGCCCTCTGGATCTTTTGCTAATCGATCCTTGATGAAGCGTTCCTTTTCCTCTTTGCCGACAGTCTCTGCTCTCAGTACATCATAGGTGACTTCTGGAGAGACTGGCGAACCAGAAGCCAAGCAGTAGAGTTGATCCTTGTCAGCGATGGTGAAGGGGTTTGTGAAATTGCGTATGGCCGTTAGGGTGCGTTGAACAGCCTGCTCAGACTTCCTGATCTCTGCCTTATCAAGCTCACGATGCTTTCCATCTTTGGGGGAATCTGGATCACACACAAGCCCACACATCTCAAGAATTTTCTCAAAGAACTGTGTCCTAGTGGAAGTTGTGCGACACCATCGTTGATAAGCACCATAGAGGGAGAAAAGACCGACAAACCCACCTAATTCATAAAAAAGAATAAAGGAAATGAGAACGTTAAAAGCCAAGAGGTCAGAAAAGGTAATCTCCATCATGATGGCAAAGTGAATAAAACATTGAAGCCTCAAGTTTGTCTTTTATGATCATCAAAATATGAATTAAAAATTACATGTTTTAGTAAAGCACGTATTTCATTCATCTTAAATGAACCACTCTAACACCACTATGAACTGACCTGATTACATTCAACACGAAGGTTTGATTCTAGATTTATGGACATGATAGTTTATTTATATATGAGCTTGCAATATATTGTAATGTAATGTACGGTATTGTAACCGATACATACCTTGTGATTTTGCGAAGCGCATAAAGGTCTCTTCCATCGTTTTGTCCACAGCGGAACGTGCTCCAGGTATGACAGATCGTGCAACAGCAATGCCTCCCTTCTCTAACAGCTGTTTGGCTCCAGGATGAGAAAGTTCGATGTTGGTCAAGAACACCTCCAACCATGCCAAATACCTTGAGATTGAAAAAAAAAGAAAGAAAACAAATCAGACCTGTAGCTCCCTGTAACTGGAATTTTATTAAAGGAACAACTGGATAACATCATAAATGTGATATAGTAAAGAACATATCCTCAGAAATAAGAAAGAAAGAAAAACAACTCAAATCACTTGAAAATCCCCTTTCTTCTTTAGAATTTGTTGTTTATGAGGTTGTCGTGTTTTTTGGTTGTTTTTTTTGTTTTTTTTTGGTTTTTTTTGTTTCAAAGTCCTTGTGTATCAATACCTTACAAGCGAACAGATTCCTTGAAAACAATAATGAGAGAAAGCAAAATGCATGATATTTGCATAAATATATGTCTGACAATGATAACAAAAATAGATACAATTTTCTGATTATGTATACCTCTGTAGGTTATTACAACAAAATTATTGGATTACTGGAACAAAAAAAAAAAAAATCTGATTTCTGGTGAGATATTTTCAGCAACAACATGTTGATGTCTACATGACTATTCACTAACCACAGCTGATTATTCGCGATATGCAAAGATAGAGTGAAGGCTTACCTTGAGTAGTTGGGACCATCATAAGCAAAGAACAGGTCGGCCATGTCACCATTGCACTTGTGGAAGAGGGGCAAGTTGTTGGTCTTCACAGCATACAACAGCATGAACAGAAGACGGGCTTGATCAATCACAGACAGCCAGAATGTAGCAGTCTTGCCAAGATGACCTGAACGCACTCGGTCTTCAAAATCTCTGTACTTTGTGAGCAGGTTGCTGGTATTGTCATCATCTAATGACGCATTCAAAGCATCATGTGTGCATGTCTCTGCAACTCTTTTTAAGGCAGTTTGGTTGGTGATGTTGACCTCCTCATCTTCAAGGAATCGCTCTATCAGCAGTCTTCCCATGGCTTCGCAAACTGTCTTGAGACAGAAAAGAGCTTTGGCATATGCCTTGCCTGCCAAGACATTACGCAAACAGCCACTGGTTGTCAGCTGGGCCTCAAGAAGAATTTCGGAGTATCCTGATCCCCTGCATTTGTGACCTGTCAACATGCCGATGAAGTTCATGCCTGTGTGAAAGGGGCCAGGTGTCACAACATGGTACTTGTATGTTTCTGGGTACTTCCAAATGAGGGGAAGTGCCTTCATGCACCCTCCGAGGTCAAATGTGGTGAGCACATATGATTGACCAACTTGCTCTGTAGCATCCTCCGATCTCTTCAGCAATTCTTTAATGGTGGCATACTCCGTGAATGGTAGATGGATGGGGGTAAAGTAATCAATTGTTGATTTCTTTGCAGGTTTTTCTCCAGTTGCTGATACAAAGCCACCAAATCCTGGCACCGTTTGATCCTCTCCTCCATTTGTACCAACTACACGAGCAAAGGACCATACATGGAACTCTTGAAGGCACTTCAAATACATGTCGTTGTTTGAAGTGGGTGGAACATATGATGTACCCTCAGGAAACTTTGGTCCTACTCTCTGAGTGATGATGACTGGGGCAAGACTTCTAGGTTCTTCGGTATTGAAGGATCGCATCATATTTCGCTTGAACAGAGGGAGTGTTCTTTCACTGCTCGCCTGGACATCACACTTCGTTTCTTGGATCATGATTCCCCCTGTACTATTAACCACATTTGACCCATGTATGTTGGTTGTCGTCTTGTTGAGGTTATCCCATTCAGTGTGGAACACCACGTTATCATCTCCAGTGACAATCCTTGGTGTCAGACATGTTGACGTGTCATCAAGTGCCTTTGCGAGGGCTGTCTCCATCTCCAGAATGTAATCATAGGATTCACAATGACCAAGCCTGTGGAGTATTGCTGACAGTTTCTTACTCCTGAAGAGGTGTCTAATCGTCGTGCTCAGCAGAATGTGCTTAGGTTGTTTCCACAATCCTTGTGTCACTGCACGACAAATATCTTGACATATTGACAGCACAACCCGGCTGGAGCTTTCAGTGTGTGTCCCCTTACCGTCAGCCGACAGGAGACAGGTCATAAACTGAAGTAAACTAGGTGGCAGGTTATCCGGATTCATATCCAGATCTTCCATCGTTGGTGGCCAGGGAAGTGGTCTACATGTCTTGAAAGCTGTTTTGATATCATGATTGAGCTCTTCTGCAACTGCTTCTGAATTCTCTCTGGAACTAAGTTTGTAAACCTGTGTGATGGCATCTTGCAGAGAAATACTTGCATTATATACAATGTTGTAAGTAATACAACCCTTGTCATCTGACATGTTTGCAAATTCTAGCAAACTGCCAACATCATCATGGTTTTGCAGGCGTAGTTTCAGTCTCTCACTTCTATAGTCTGGACTCGGATGACCTGTCCTGTCCAGCTCTCGCACATAAAGATTGCGTAACGATGATACTCTGACTATTTTGTGACGAGCAATAATCTCTTCTTTCACGTACTCAAGAACGACATCAAATGCCCTCTGGTGGGCAGCAGTTTTGGACAAGTTGTCATCATTGGAGGATGTTTTAGCATTTAGATATTTGAGATATTTGAGATTGAAGTCATTTCTACAGGAAGCATGGAAACATGCTTCCCTCGCAAAAAGATCTTCACCTTGCACTTTTCTGTGTAGTGCACTCAATCCCAGTTCGAAAGCTCTATTTTCAATGTCTTTCCATGTCTGATGTTTAAGGCCACTACTACCACTAGAGGATGATTTGAAGATGGCGAATTTGATGCACCGTTCGGTCTTTCCCTTCACCCTTCTTTCTCTTTTGTCGCAGAAAATGCACTCAGGTGGAAATAGTCTGCCGTGTGAAAATGATTTGCGAGATCTTGATGTTTGCTCGAGCAAATTTTCTGCACTCAACTTGCGTTTCTTTGACATGGTTCTTGCCCCAAGGATCACCTCACCATGCTGCATTAGAAGACCTGTAAACAATAAATAAAATCCAAGTAATGTTGATCAATTAAATATTCAAATACATGAATAAATATTGACATGAATAACATAATGAAAAAAAGCAAATATACACAAGACTGAGACTTTTGCTAATTACAGCCTAATTTGTCCTAATTCTAATTTCGTTACTTTATCATTATCATCATAATTATTATTATCATTATCATTATTATTATTATTATTATTATTATTATTATTATTATTATTATTACAGGACTGCCTGCTTGAATGTGAAATTTATTGAATCGTACATTATGTAGTCTATCTAAAGCCGAGAGGGAAAAGGTAACACAAGATTGTATCTTGACTATGAAAGTATTTATCAAATTAAATTCCTATTTCTTATAATTGTATTTAATGAGAAATTGAAGAAATAAAAATGTGTCCAAAGGCCTACACTTCTCAAAGAAAGTTTAGGAAATCCATGCATTCTTCCTGCCTGGTGTATCCAACTGAACATTAATGTTTGAATCAAAGTTATCAATTGTAGGCTTTGGAAATTAATAGAAAAAAATAGATTACAAAAATAAAACAAACTCAGGCAGTTAACTTTTATGATCACTGATTTAAATAGGTTGATGTTGATCATTCAATTCAACGCCATATTCTTCAAATATAAATCACATGAAACATTGCAAACTAGGCATGTTTAATACAAAAAAGAGAGGCATTTTAGATTAATCACTTCGAAGAGGTATGTGGTTCTAATCTTTCACATTATCACTTTCAGTGCCATATTCTTTAAAGGCCAAGTCTACAGCAAGATGAAGTTCATTTCAATAAAAAGAATAAAAAATTCCAAACAAAACAGTGAAAATTTGATGAAAATTGGATGCAAAATAAGGAAGTTATGAATTTTTAAATTTTTGCTATTTTTTCGCAAAACAGTTCTTGAACAATCGATATGAATGTTCAGTGAGTGAGTTGATGTCATACACTCACAATTTTCCACACAATATGTATACAGAAATGACAAAAATTTCATATTTGAAGTATAAAAATGTAAAATTTGTCCTAAATACTCCTTACATAGTTGCAAAATAGTATTTAGTCTAATATGTGTAGACATGATGGATGACTTTTCAGTTTTAGTGAAAAAAATGAAAATTTTCTGAAATTTTTGTATAGATTATTATGGAGAATAGTGAGTGTATGACATCATCAACTCGCTCACTGAATATTCATATCGACTGTTCAAGAACTGTTTTGCAAAAAAAAAATTGTGAAACTTTGAAAATTGATAACTTCCTTATTTTGCATCCGATTTTCATCAAATTTCCAGTTTTGTTTGGAAATTTTTATTCTTTTTATTGAAATGAACTTCATCTTGTTGTGGACTAGGCCTTAAAAAACAAAATTTATAAAATTACAAATTTACAAGAATTTTGGGCGCTTCACTATTTGTTTTTTTTTTTACAAGGAAGTAGTCTACTTTATATAAAAACAGATGAATCAAATGATAGACTGTTATTCTTAGGCCTATAGTTAGAGTCAAGATCTAGACCCCCTCTACACCCACTTATACATGTACAAGCTTATCTGAAGATAACCTTGTACTCAGACTAGCTCTTTTATGGGTGAATAGGCTTCAATAGCTATTGTGTGTACCAGCAGGCCCTTTTCCAGGCTCGACCATTCATACAGGAGAGGAAAATAATTATTTAAAATTTCACTTTCAATTCTGAATCCCCTAATTTGTGGCACAGTAAGAGTGGAAGAGTCCATGCATCAGGTAATCTAGCAAATTTAAGAAAATTAAATCTTGCTTAGAGCAATTTTGTTGTCTGTTTTTGACTGCTGCAACAGTGAATGTTGGACACAGTCCCACATAGGCAAGGGCCCATGAGTGCTCTACACCCAAACTCTAAGCCTTAGACTCTAGGTTATTACAGCATCCTTCCGTCAAAATACAAAACAATCTTGTAGTTTTTTTATTTTCACTCAAAGTAACATAAATATACAAATAACAATCTATCCATAGATGTTTTCTTTAAACACATAATTAGTGAATTCAAATCAAATCAATTCAACAATCAATATACCACACTGACAAGTTCTGATTTCATGTCACATGTAATCCTAACACAATTTTATACATGTGGGACTGATCATACAAAATTAGTGGGAACAAATCAATAAATAGGTTTTATTTTGTACTTTAAACAAATAATCTTTTTGGCAAATATCACAAAATGTAGCAGAATTAATGTAAAAAATCAGCAATAGAAACTTACCACATGTTAGATGTATAAAAGATGACTTCTTAGATCCAAACAACAAACTTTACAAAAGCTTGGCAAAACTTTTGTCCTATCACAAGCAAGCCTGTTTATTTCTGCACAATAGAGGGCGCGCATCATCTTCCCATATTGAAATTCTTCACCACTCTGGACATACTTCAGTGTCAACTTTGGATGGCCGTAACTTCCCTGCTGTTGGAGGAACGTCTATGTAATTTTCACATTGCATTGCATACATAGTCAGCATAATTTAGAAGAAAAATGAGACTAATAGAATTTGTTTTCGTGCCATTTATAGATAGATTAATAATATGGTACAACACTATTTTTTTGGAAAAAATGGAAAATTTTATATTCTGATCCAAAAATTAATATGAAAATTGGTATAAACCCCTCCATAACTGATATGATCTTTTAGAGAATTTAATTCTCTGTAATTTGAGACCAAAACTGTGATAATTGAGCAATCCTATCAAATATTACATCACTTTTAGGAAAACCTGTCATTTTCACCATCCGTTACCATGGAAACGGATTTTTGACCACCATGGGACACTCTTTGACCTTTTAAAAATGCATTTTTGAATTCTACAGACAAAAATGGTCTAGGTAGGGTGGATTAGAAAAATATACTTTTCGGGTGCACGTGAACCCCTTCTCCTACTAGACTAATAGTCATAGTTATGTAACTTATGAAATATTAATGCTATGCTCATCAAATTTTCTGGAAAGATAAATGGATAGTTTTCCAAAACAGACATACATGTATCTTGTTTAAGTTACAATTAAAAAATAAGTAGTTAAATATACTAATAAGTGATGAAATAATAAAAAAAAAATACTTTTCTTTATAAGATTTCAAGTCGTTAAAAGGGATACAAAAAGTATATGAGCCACTACAGCGCGTCCCAGAAAAAAATAACAGTTGGAAAAAGTTAAGGAAATATTCATACCTGTGGATGGTCTCTGCTATCAAATGACACCAAAATATCTCACAATAGTTTACGATCACGACGATTGAGTGAGCAAAGGTCAATTTTGTAAAAGGGTGCAAAATCCAGTCTTGACGAGAATTGATATTGGCTCTGGCTGGTATGAGTCAAGCTGAGAGTCTTGTAAAGACTTTGAAATTTTCTCATTCTGGTAAGGTAGCTTAGCGAAATGTAGTGGTGCATAAGCACGGGGATTTTAAACAAAAGAACGCAAGCGGCCAATCAGCGACAGCGTTTCTCGCTTCCGGGATTTTACCCCCTGGGGAACGAAGATTCTGTGTCTGACAAAAGCGATCCCGTCTCCCGGTGCTGAAAAGCCGCGATTTATTTTTGGTCTTCTCTACAGACTCGTTAAAACGCTATATCCCCCTCTACGGCTACATTATTGTGTACTTCTACGTGTTTTTCTCTACGCGGCAAACCACTATTATGACGGGTCAAGTCTGCGGGACACATTCATGATGATCCGTTGTATTAAATTTTCTCAATACGTATCTATCTATTCTAGTATTTATATACTTCGATAAAAACACTTGTAAATAACAATCTAATTGTTTCGTTCTATCTTACTGGGGACTCTGAAACTAGCATTTACTAAGAACAGTGAGTCTATCAGTATCGAAATTCTCTGTCTTTTAAAAATATTTTTAATATATATTTTCATGGTAGGCTAAAATCAGTATGTGGGCTTTATCGTTTAACGAGGGAATTCAAGAGGAACATCGATTTGAATACCGTTTTTGTTTTCCTCATGAAGAGTATTATTGTTTATTCATAAATATTATTTATTTCTTCTTTCATGGTTAAAACAGATATCCGAGAGAGTCTGGATCATTATTACGAGGTTAAAAGTATTGCGTGCCTTTCAAATATATTGCTCTTATTGACTTCAATTATTTCTGCCCATCACCTTTTTCTGTCAATAACCTCTTCCTAATTGAGATCCCAATCTCCATCAGAATTTTGTGCAGTAATATATGCGCCCACAAGTATAAAGGGCATGAAATAGTAGGTAAAAGGTTCGAAATTCGAAGGAAATCGTAATTTCTGATTGCCTTGCTTCAGTCTTATAATCGCAAATCGAGAGGGACAGGGTAACATGTTCCCCCCCCCCCGAACATGATGGTAATTGTCATTATGGTGATGATGATGATGTCGATGATACTAATAATAATAATAATTACATTATCAATAATATTAGTAAGTAGGCAAAAGATTGTTTTCTTGTTATATTGTGATAAGGATGTGCACTGACGAATATTTCGGATTATATTGTAGATATTCTTGTTGTCATGGCAATAAAATTTCAAAGTGATTTAGAAGCTCGAAGGGGGGGGGGGCGGGCTGTAAAGGTTGCGCCGTGGCTAATTATTTATATACATCAGCCAATCCTTTTCAGTTGTTTATCCATTCCTGAATAGCCTACTGAAGCAAGGAATGATAACATATAAAACGGAGAGAATGCAGCCCGTTCATTTGTCAGTAGTCGGAAAATTAGTCAACGTAGAGCAGGGGCGGCGCACCCGGGGGCCAGGGGGCATAGTGCCCTCCCACTTTTTCAAGTACCCCAAAAGTGCCCTTTTTACATCTGAAAAATGCCCCCTTCCTCTCTGATAAGTGCCCTTTTTACTATTAAAAGTGCCCCTTTTCCTTTCTAATAAGTGCCCCTTCCCCTTCTGATAAGTGTTTTTTCCCCTCCTGATAAGTGCCCCTTTTCAAAATCTGATAATTGGCTCCTTATCTCTCTAATAAGTGCTTTTTTCTTCTAATGATAAGTACATTTTTACTTCTGATAGGTGCCCCTTTTCCCTTCTAAATAGTGCCAACTTTCCCCTTCTGATAAATGCCATTTTTACATCTCATAAGCTCCCCTTTTCCTATCTAATATGTGCCATTTTCCTCTTCTCATGAGTGCCCATTTTTACTTCTTATAAGTGCCCCATTCCAACTCTGATAAGCGCCCTTTCCTCTTCGGATAAATGCCCCATTTTACGTATATTTCCCGTTGTTTCTTACAAATAAAGCCATATCTAACTTCAAAGAATCGATGCGGATTTATGTAGTAGCAGGTACACATATTACTACAATGTAAGGCAGTGGAGCTGGAGGCAAGAGGGGCATAATGCCTACCCCCCCCCCTCCCCCGCAGCAAAGGAATTCTTATTCCGCTATATATTCGAATATGCCCATAATTTACACCAATTAAGGGCAATATTTTCTGAAAATCTCCCCAAAACTCCCACGCTACGCTCGCTAGCTCTCATGAAAGCAAGCAGATCGCATAAAGTATGTTGATATAGATGTAATCCTTAAGAAAAGCGACAGGGATAATGTATGAATTAAAAGATAATTCGACATTCCCCCAATTAATTTGCTGTTGTCAATTTCATTATATCGCTATAAATGATTCTCAACCAAAGGAATTCAGCATTAGCAAAAAGTCTGAAAATTTTTGCTCGCTCGCTTCGCTCGCTCGCACATGAGTCATTAGACCACCACACACAACTGCTAATTTATTGGGGAAGCTGAAGCAGTGTCCAGAACCACAATAAAAAGGAAGAAGATGATGCCTGATAATGTATTAATCATGTTGACTGGACTGTAGGGTAATACCAATGTCACAAAAATGGTCTCTTTTTTCGTTTTATGTTCACCCCTTGTAGGTGAGTCCCTTTCCCCAAAAGTGCCCTTTTTGGCTGGTGCCCCCCCCCCCCCCACTTTGAAAGACGCTCCGCTGCCCCTGACGTAGAGAAATAGCCCAGGCCAAACCCGGTTCGAGCTGACAAGCTTTTTGTGAATAACATGGATACTCTAAGTAACTGTAAGGGGGTCAAATCTCATAATTTATGTAAAATGGGGTGACTATTTCGGGAAAGTTCCCAGACTATGTAAGTTCTATGTAAAACAAATTGCATGGGTTAATCAATGTGAACAAGAAAAGAGTAGGTTCTATTTAAGTTTATTATAGGCTAAATTGCAAGTTCAGTGTATGATAACAGAAGGACGATACAGGTAACAAACCAGTATTATGTAACAGGGAACAAAGAAAGACATCCCAACGGAGTGAATAGGCATTGTCTAGTGCAGGTGTCAGGCCACCGGCCGAGGTGCGCTTAATCTTTCCATAATGGAGAGTGTTCTTAGAACACTCCGAGTCATGTGCATCATAACAACTTTCGATTGACTAAAGTTCACAATTTGAACTCTTGGTAATACAATGAATAACCTATGTTTAACACTCCTACAAAATATCAACCCAATCCGACAATTCATTTCATGGCGGTTGCTATGGCCTTTTGATTCACTCTCTATTGATTTTCTTTATTGTTTCTTGCTCCGCACGCTTGAATAGCCCCTCTGTAGAACAGCTGAGCTGCAATGGCACGGCGGAGCAGGGCGATCCTTCCAATATTATTTTCTCATGTTATCATGCATGTTATTATATATATGTTCTTATAATTGGTAAATAAAATAAGAATAGTCTACCCTTAAACATTCGTTCCTGCCCTTCAGCTGAATCTTTCAAAAGAAATCTTAATACTTATTTGTTTTCTCTATGATTGGATTTGGTTGTGTGCACTCGGAGAGCAAAATAATTACTTTGTTTCATTATTTTCTTATTGTAAAGCGCCTTGAGCATGTTTATATGGAAAGGCGCTGTATGTATGTATGTAAATCAATCAAATCAAATATAGGCCTCAACTTTAGAGCTCATTTCCTCCCTAACTGATACCAGCAAACCTATCTTACAAGCTCTTTTCGTTCGCTAAATCAAAAGGGTTGTAAAGTTTCAAGTTTAAAGCTGAGACTTTGTTCTATCCAAATAGAATAAAATCAGATTTGTTTGTTTGTTTGTGTGTTTGTTTGTTGTTGTTTTTTTTTTTTGTTAATGTTTTTTGTTTGTTTGTTTGTTGTTTTTTTCGGGAGGGGGACTTTTTGGTGGCTTTTTCGTGCCGGGTCACACATGTTCAAGGACGTTTTTTGTTTTGTTTAAAGGGCCCTGTCCAAGGGTCCCCGCCGCAATACTCGCAATACACGCGAATACACCCCTCCCCTTTCCTTTCAGTCACATAACAGAGAGAAAAAAGAGAAGGTGAAAGAGGGTAAAAAGAAAAGGAAAAAAAAAATCATTACGAAAAGTATAAGTATTCGCTGGCTCGCAATTTATTCATTTATTTTCATTTTTAGATTACATGCAAACATGATACTCGGTTGAAAGGCATCAGCCCCTCCCACGAGAAAATATGGCCATACGCCAGGATTTGATCATAAGTGAGCTGTTCTTTTATTTACGGGTGTAAAAAATTCAGGAGTGGGAAGGGGGTGGGTCTTGAAGTTCCTGACAAATTAAAGTCGGTTTATTTTTAAGCTTGTGCATGCAAGCCGGTGAATATAATTTAGTCAAAATTAGAAGTGAAAATTCTAAATAGAAGTCCTGCCCCCTCCCCGAACATGATTAATACATATCAAGCATCATCTTCTTCCTTTTTATTGTGGTTCTTGACATGTTTCAGCTTCCCTAACTGGCAGTAATGTGTGATAGTCTAATGATCCATGTGCGAGCGAAGCGAGGAGCAAAAGTTTTCTGACTTTTTTCTAACGTTGAAGTCCTATGTTTGTGCATTTTTTTACGGCGATATAATGAAAATGACAAGAGAAACTTAATTTGTGGAATGTCGAAAGATATTTTAATTCGTGCTTTAACCCTGTCGTTTTTCTTTAGGATTTCATCGATATCAACATACTTTAGTATGATAAATGCTTGATTTCAATATGTATTATAAGAGTTTGGGGGAAATTTTCGGAAAATATTATCCTTACTTGGTAGTATTATGGCATATTCGAGAGAGCGGAATGACAAATACTGTGTTGGGGGGGGGGGGGGCATGGCATGCCCCTCTTGCCTCCAGCCCCACTGCTTTACTCTGTAGTTTAGTAATGGGTACCTGTTAAGCCGCACCGATAATTTGAAGCTATATAAATATGGCTCTTTTTGTAAGAAACAGTGGGAAATATTGGTAAAAGGGGCATTTATCAGAAGAGGAAAGGGTGCTTATCAGAGGTGGGAAGGGGCAATTAAAAGAGGTGAAAAGAGGCACTTATGAGGAAGAGGGCACATATTACGTAGGGAAAGGGGTAATTATCAGAAGGGGGAAAAGGGCACTTATTAGAAGGGAAAAGGGGCACCCATCAGAAGCATAAGTGCTCTTATCAAATGAGAAAAGGGCACAAATTAGACAGAATTAGGGGCATTTATCAAAAGGAGAAAAGGGCACCTATAAGAGAGAAAGGGAACAGTTTTCAGAAAAAAGGGACACGTTTTGGGTACTTCAGACTATAGAAAAACAGAGGGGGAATCACATCAACTGCACGTGGCCTTTAGTTAAGCACTTGTTTTATAGGGTGCTGCCATCAGTTAGGGTTTGATATATTTCAAGATATGTATCATACACTGAAGCCCCTACTCTGTGCAATGAAAAGCTACTTCAGTGAAAGGCTTGTGTCTCAGATTTTGCATAGAGCTATATAGTTCGAAGAAGAAATAATAATGGGGGATCGGACTTATTGTGTTGAGTTGAATGCATGTAGGACGGAGGAATAATGGGGAGGCGGCTTTGGTTATACGTGCGTTCGAGCAGCGTCAGCGTTTGTTCTTATGATGAAAAGACAGGAAGTCTATTGACTACTGATATAAAGAAGTAATAGGAGAGAGAGAGCCCTACTGCTAATCCCTGTTAAACTGAACTTCCCTCAGTGACATAACACATGTTATGCATAGGCCGCTATTACAGGACTCAGGCCGACAGCATGGACTGATGATAGTATTGATTTGATTTGGTTTGATGGATTCATGATATATTCTAGAGTAAAAATCCCCTCATTATACCATACTTGCCTCTTAGCTACTTTTTTTGCTGCATATCTAGATTAGCTCAAGCTAGAATGACACGCACTCTAAAAAGAAAATGCTCATGCGGACAAATATTATTGCATGCAAAGGGCTCTTTTTGGTATTTAGTTTTAAATGTAATTTTCAATTCTATGATTTAAAAAGACATTAAAAAAACTGTATTTCTCACTAGCTTATACTAGTTTCACTTTCTGCAGAGACGTCGCTAGAAAATTTTGAATCGGGAGGGGATGACGCCAAAATTTTCCGACAAAGGTCTGACACTCAAATTTGGATACAAAAAATGCCGCACCCTAAGCTGTACCCACAGAATTCAGTGGCTATACCCTAACCCCCCCCCCAAAAAAAAAAAAAAAAAAACACATACACACATAGAGAGAGTTTGATCATACCGGCCAGGCGGCCAATATTCTAATCTAAATACAGTAGTTACATAATTATCCTGGCTGCCCAAATATTTGAATATTCTGGCACCTCGCTACCTGAATATGAAGTGTTGCATTGTTGCCCGAATATCGGAACTTAAAAAATCATCAGGGGGAGGGGGGGGGGGGCGCAGCCCATTATCGAAGGGAGTGCCTTTTGTCCGAATATTAACTTTCCACTATTTTTTTTTTGGGGGGGGGGGTAGCGGAAACAAATTTCCCAGATATATTTGTGGCGAGTGTGGAACCGAAAATTTAAGCAGTGGAAAGGAGAAATAATGGCCAACTTTAAATTCTAACTAGGCATATGATATTGGGAATACACCAAAGGCCTTCCCAAGGTTCTCGAGGGGAGAGGGGGTTAGGACCAACAACAACCAAAATGATAGCAGATGCAAATCATCTAGAATTGTCAGGAAAAAGAAAACGGTATATATTTTCGCCGACAGCGCTTTGAACTGGAAGTAAGTTTATGGGGAACCGCTGGCCCTCTAGATCTGTAGGGTCTATCGAGGGATGGGAAAGGGGGGGGGGGGCAATAAAACGGACCCCCGCAAAAAGTAATAATATGTATATGAAAATTGTATCCCGGAATAAGATTCATAATGTATTTTTTCTCAGTCACACGAGAAAACATTCCATTTCGCGCCCAAAATGAATGGTAAATGAATCGTATTAGTGCCGACTTTAAAAATATGACGATAAGAGTTATCGGCAGCAGATGGGGGGGGGGGGGGGGGGGGGCTTGAGGGATCACACTCCCACTCAAAATTGCTGTCTGCAAATGCGCCACCTCTGTCTGCAAAAAAGGAGGGAGAAAATGGGGAGAGGGAAGAGGAAAGAGAAAAGAAAAAGGAGAAAAGAGAAAGGAAAAGGGAAAGGGGAAGAAAAGGAAAAGGAAAGGAAATTAAACTAAAACAGAAAGAAAAGAGGGAAAGGAAAAGGGAAGCAAAGAAAAAGAAGGAAAACCTTTTTTTTTTTTTTTTTTTTTTTTTTTTCCTCGCTCTCAAAAAAGTGAAAAGATAACATTCGGGCAAAATGCGCCCCCCCCCTTCGGCAATGGGCTGTACATAGCCCCCTCCCGAGGATTTTCAAAGTTCCGATGTTTGGCCAGCCACCACTTCATATTCGGGTAGAGAGGTGCCAGAATATCCACATATTTGGGTAGTGAGGTTTCCTGATATGTAACTTCTGTACATTTTTACTAAGAAAAGTTTTTCGTTGTTGTTGTTTTTGTTTTTGCTTTGTTTTGTTTTGTTTTTTAATTTAGAAGTTGAAAAGTTGATATTCGGGTAAAAAGTGTCAGCCTATCCCCTTGCGAAAATGGGCCCGTATGATCATGACTTCTACATCTGCGATTTTCTTGTATCATTGTGTGAGGGGAGATTACGGTGTACCGTGTAGTATTTTTTGGCAAATTTGGGTGTCACACTCTAAAAATCTGTCGGCAAATTTGGGTGTCCCACCCCTCCCCCATTCAAATGTTCTAGCGATGCCCCTGGATATCGGCGTTGATTCAATCTTCATTCCTCTTTCTGTCTGGACTACAAGATCCCTAATCTTTCATAAGCTTTTGTTTTGCCACTTTAATCCCATTTCAAGGGGAAATCTAGGAAAATCTGTACTGTCCCTTTCCTATTTAATGGTTTTTAATCTCCGATTTGTATACTTGAAACACATAGGCGTAGCCAGGGGGGCCCAGGGGGGCACTGGCCCCCCTATTCAGCCCCTAACAAAAGTGAGAACGAAAAAGCAGGGGAATTGAGACCAAAAAAAAACTAAAAAGGCGCTACGAGTCGTTACCTTTCAATCACAACTTGCTAAAACGTCAAAGTTTTCACGCTTCGCGCGGGAAGGGGAAATAACTCCCCCTTCCCTGCCCCCACACCTATTACATACAGTAAAATATTGCATCCATATTATTGAAAAGCAGTCCGAGCGTCGAACTATAACTTTCCGCCTAAAAAAATTGTTTGCTACGAGCTCTTATCTTTCTCTCAGATTTGTTAAAACGTCATAGCTTTCGTGCTTGGGGCGGGAGGGGGAAAAGTCCCCCTCCCTGCACCCACCCCTGTTACAGTGCATTATTGCGTCTAAATAATTGAAAAAGCAGTCCGGGCGTCGAACTATCTTTCCGCCTAAAAAAAAGTTGCTGCGAGCCGTTATCTTTCTCTCAACGCCCCCCCCCCCCCCTCCCTTCACGCTTTGCGTGCTAATCACCAATTTCGCACGCTTCGCGTTCTCGATCACAACCCAACCCCCCTAAAATGAAATCCTGGCTACGCGGTTGCATCCAAATTATTGAAAAGCAGTCCGAGCGTCGAACTATAACTTTCCGCCTAAAAAAAAATTATTTGCTACGAGCTGTTATCTTTCTCTCAAATTTGTTAAAACGTCATAGCTTTCGTGCTTTGGGCGGCAGGGGGGGGGGGGCGAACTCCCTCCTCCCTGCACCCACCTCTGTTACATACAGTGCAGTATTGCGTCCAAATAACTGAAAAGCAGTCCGGGCGTCGAACTAACTTTCCGCCTAAAAAAAAAGTGGCTGCGAGCCGTTATCTTTCTCTCACCCCCCCCCCCCCCTCCCTTCACGCTTTGCGTGCTAATCACCAATTTCGCACGCTTTGCGTTCTCGATCACAACCGAACCCCCCTAAAATGAAATCCTGGCTACGCGGTTGGATCCTTCACGTCTGCCCCCCCCCCCATTGAAAAATCCTGGCTACGCCATTGTTGAAATACCACACCATGCTCTACTCATATGGCTCAATAAGTTTCACTTCTTTAATACACTATCCCCGATGTAAAAAATAGCTCCAATACCATTATGACTATGATGATGATGATGATGATAATAATAAATAATTATAACAACAACATCAAAACCATGATGGTAATGCTAATCATAATCTTAATCATAATAATCACGATAACAACAATGACAATACTGATAAATAAAAATCATGTCTATATTGACATTTGATGGGTAGCCTCATCAGTATTCAACTGATGACGGAGGCTTGGGGGCAAATCAATTACTAACCCAGCATTGAAAGCTACATGATTAATACTTTTTTTGATAGGGTCCTGCCATTACATCAGTTAGGGTTTGATATATTTCAAGATAATGTATCATACACTGAAGCCCGTAGTCTGTTCATTGAAAGGCTACTTTGAACAGTGAATGGCTTGTCTCAAATTTTCATAGAGCTATAGTTCTTCGGAGAAATAATAATGGGGATCGGACCTATTGTGTTGAGTTGAATGCGTGGGACGGAAGAATAATGGGAGGGGCGGCTTTATACATGCGTTCGATCCGCGCCAGCGTTTGTTGTTATGATGAAAAGACAGGAAGTCTATTGACTATTGATATAAAGAAGAATCAGGAGAGAGAGAGAGAGAGAGAGAGAGCCCAACTGCAAATCCCCTGTTAAACTTCAATTGTCCTCAATGACAAAGTAAAGTGTTATTATGCATAGGCGGCTATTACAGGTCTCAGGCCGACAGCAAGGACAAATGTTAGTATTGATTTGATTTGAGTTGATGAGTTAATGATATCATAATAAGATATTCTAAAAGTAAAAATCCCCTCATTGTACTATATACTTGTCTCTTCGCTACAATAGTTATTTGCTGCATATCTAAAAAATGATCATGGGGAACAATTTAATATCATTACATATAAAGGGGGTTTTTTTTGTCTTTAGTTCTAAATGTAGTTTTCAATTCGAAAATTCAAAAGACATACAAAACTGCATTTCTCATTATCCTATAAAAGTTCATTTCTCTCGTTTTCCTTGCCCTTAAATTATAAGTAGATTTTTCCATCATCATTCACGTCTTTAATTTCTGATATTGATTTCCACGTCCTATCCACATGCTATCATTTTAGAACATAACATATTTTTTAAAGATAAACATGCGAACTGAGGAAAATAGAACAAGAATCAGAATATTTGGAGAAAACTGAGAAAAAGAGAGTGTGTGTGAGAGAGAGAGAGAGAGAGAGAGAGAGAAAGAGAGCGAGGGAGAGATTGAGAGAAGACGAAGGCAATCATTATATTGGGTTTAATGGCTGCCATTTCCATTAATTATGTGGTGTTGTGTTGTTGTTTTTTGTTTCCACCAGCGCCGTTCTAGTTCTTTTTTTTTTTGGGGGGGGGGAGCACACTATGATCGTTGAAATGCAATAGACATATTCTAGTCATACAAGATAAGAAGAATTGGAGAAGGGGAGAAAAGGGAATAAGAGGAGCAATAAAACATAAAGAGCAAACTGTTAGGCAAGCCAATGCCATCGGAAACTCACTCTATTTTTAGAATAAATATATATTCTAGTTATTTTGTTGTTATTGATCCAGTACTACACACTAGCCTTTCATACACATATACTGACAGAAGAGGGCGTACTTCCGGAATCAGTGAATGGTACCAAGAGCTTCTTTCTTTGAATTTATCAAGAAGATTGGCTCGGATCCGGGAAGACTGCATTATAGGCTCCATGCGATCGTTATGTAGAAGGCACGGAGCTCAATGCAGTGTTCACGCACAATAAGAATGCGTCCGTTCCGGATGCGTTCTTATGCACCACGACATTTCGCTAAACTACCTAAAAGACAATTTATGCAATTAACTACTTTGTTGAGTGTTCTACAATGTTACTTGGGGAGACTTTTTTGAACTGTCAATTTTAAACGGTTCTCAACTTTGTACCAGCCAGAAAAAATACCAATTCTTGTCAAGTCTGAGTTTTGCACCCTTTCACAAAAGTGGTTTTTGATCACTCAACAAGTGTAATAACTAGTCAGATTTTTTTGGGAGTTGTTGCACAGGAGAGACCCTAAGCTATCAACAAGAATTAATATTTAGAGAAAATATTCAGAAAAAAATCATTTTGGGAGGCTTTTTCCAACTGTTTCCTTTTTTTGGGGGGGGGGGGACGCACTGTATTAAAACGCATATGTATGGAACAGTTGAAGTGTCATCTTCTACATATTCGAAACATCCATACATTTATGACAGGGTCAAGATCCAGCAATATTCAACTCACGTACATAATATCCTTAAAATTGTCAAGACCATAGAATCCTAGCACTGTGATTGGCTGGCAAGGCCACCCTGCAAGATAGGGCGCGATAATTGAAACGACATGCCACCTGTTAGGTGAACTCTTGACCTCTGGTGCAAACATGGTCTTGGCTGTGAGAAAACATGCTGATCTATTTGGGAAAAGGGTCTGCGATTAACCAATCAGAGTGCTGGATTCAACTGTTTGAAGGACAGAGTACTTTGGTTACATTTTGCTGGATCCTGACCCTGTCATTAAATGTACATTCATATCATTTCAATATTTGGTAAGTACAGATATTGCCCTTTTACACTCATGTCCAAATTCAACCTGGATCATAAGAAAACTACGTGAGTTTTTTTACAGGTTTACTTTTCGTTTTCGTTTCCAAGTTTTCTCATAAAATAACACTATTTTTCACTAATGTTGTCACGTTTTTCATAGGCAAATAAAGTATGTCATAAATCTCAAATTCCTCCTCTTTTATTTGATGTACAAATCATGACAATTGGTAAACGTTAACCTAGTCCATTCAATCATTGGAAATGAGATGTTCCTGGTCATTATGTATTCAGAGACTGACCCAGTCAAGCAGAACTGGAAATAAAATAGAGCACTTTTTAGGGACCTGCGGTTTGACTGCACTTTTACACTTTCATGTATAGTTCATCATTGATTAGCATAGATGAAATATAGACTCAACAGAAAAGTAAGTTTCCTCTTTACACTTTTCATTATAACTCTAGAAATATTTGATAGAATCTGTTCATTTCAAGCAAAAAACAATGTATGCAGAATTTTCTTACCCATTTTTTTAGTTGGTTGTTGCATGATTTCGTCATAATGGAATTATGATTTTTATTGCAGTCTGTGCTAGAAAATGGTGCCACGTTGGGTGTACTTGTGTTTAATCTATGAATTTCTTTTGTTCATGTTCAGGCGCATAATTCTTAATTCGGATTCATGAAACTGCACTGAAAATCGTGATTTTTAATGTTGTTATATGACTCCGGTTGACAAATTAGGCGTCTTTATTTGAACAAAAGATGAAAAGTACTGAAAAGGGTATACACATGTAAACGCTGCATTGCATTTTGGAACACAAAGTGCAATTTTTGTTCTTATACCGATTGAAATAAAACCATGATTTCATTATGAAAAGATAATGAATAATGAATAATTGTTCACATATAACCTATCAAAACGAGAATAAGAAAAGTATGCGCATTTTGATTTTTGAACGAACAGAATTCATCAATAATTTCTAACGTTAAATGTATATTGAAAAGCGTCAAGGGGAACTTACTTTTTTGATTAAGTAAAATTATGTGGAGAATACGTGGAGCCTGCAAAGTGATGGATACATACTTTCATCTTCAAAACTTCAGCGTAGAAGCAATGGCCGAATATGGAAACTAGCTGGTAAAAAAGGTTATCAAGTAGACGCAATTAATAGGCCGGGGACTTGCAACACCTGACATGCTGATGATTAGCAGATATTGTTTTAAATTTTACAATACGATTATACACTCTAACATTAGCTTAAGCTGCCATAGAGGAAATTGGACTCAAGCGATTTGTGCGCCAAAGGCATATATCTGGTCATATTTTTTTCTCCCTGTTCACTTTCCAACTTGGCTGCAGAGAGTTATCTAACCTACTTTATTATGTTAAATTTGACAAAAACATTTCCCGACCTATTAATTTCAGATTTTGAGTTAGGTAATTTGTACGAAATGTTCCAACTACAGAAAAGAAAGTGAAGACAGTTCAAGATACAAAAAAATAACATCTAATAAACTCCATGTAAATTAAGCTACCATGAGATAATCTTTAAAATGTATTTAAAAAGTTGACAGTTGGAAAATATCTCCCCAAATGAACATTTCAAAATTTGTTCATGAAATTTTCTTACCTATGGATAGCTTAGGGTCTCTCCTTCCAAATGACACCAAAACATTTAATGATATTTTACGCTTGAGTGAGCTGTGAAATGGTGCAAAATCGATGTTTAACAAAATTTGTATTGGTTCTGTCTGGTATCAGCAAAGTTGAGAATTTTAACAAATTTCATATTCTGATCTTTAATGGCAATTTATGAAAGAATAGACTTCGTTCTCTGTATGTCCTGACTTATCCCTTCAAAACGTTTTGGTTGGCTGAGAAAGCCAGCTCTAAACTAAAAACTCACCAAAATTGATATTTCAAAACACTTAATAAAGTAGTTAATTACTTCTTGAAGAATAAAAATGTCGATGAGATACGTTCGTACATATACAGAGTACGAATACTGTTCTTTTGTAAATTGTCTGTTTCTGATCAAAATATGAAAATTTCTAAGCCTTTCCATGACTCTCAACTTTGCTGATACCAGCCAGAACAAATACTAATTCTTGTCAAGTCTAAATTTTGCACCTTTTCACGAAAGCGGCCATGCTCATTCGAGAGTAAAAATATCGCCATATATTTAGGTGCCATTCAATAGAAGAGACCCTTAGTTATACCCACAAGTGTGAAATCTTGCTTCAAATATTTTTAAATCTTTATTTGGGGAGAGTTTTACGGACTGTTAATTTTTTTCTGGGACGCACTGTATATTACCTATAGAGGTCTTCAACGGTTCCCTTCCAGGTTAATAATGCCTCTGATACTGGTTGCTTGCATCTGTGAAACAGGTAGTTTATCTGAGTCTCTCGATAACCAAGTACATCCAGGACCTTCCGACCCACAATGTCAGAGTTGTTCAGGATTATGCTCAAGGACTGGATCATAGAGAAGGAGTCGAGCAGGTATCGTACAGGGATGTCCCCCAAGCGCGTCCTCGTGGGAAAAGCCATTGTTTTAAATGATGCAATCCTGGGTAACCTGATCAATCAAATGAGTACAACAAAGGGTGCTTATGGGCCATATATATATATATATACCCGGCTCAAAATGTAAGGAAACTTGACTTTGATCGATTATATTTCTTTAAAATGAGAACATTATAGGTCGTATTGAGTATCATTTTAAAGTTTGGATAATTCCCTATGAAACCATAACATATTTGATATGATTTTCCAAATGGGAAGTGTGCAGGCGGCGTAAATGAGGGGAAGGGTCAAAAAGGGAAATGCTGCAAAATGAGCGATATTTTGGTTTTGGGTATACTGGATGATGTTCGTACAAATTGTTTGAGGATTTGAATTCCTAACTATGCCAGTTTGAAAAAAAGAAAACATCGAACGAAGAAAAAATAAGGATAATAATTGTTTATGATATAAAACGGGAGGGATATTCTAAAATTGTTCCACCGTCCTTAGATTCAGGGATGGGGGCTGCAGCCACCCTCCCCTGAGAATATCAAAATTACCCGGTATTCGGGCACCCGCCACCTCACTTCTGGGCAGTGAAATGGTTTCTTTGTTTTTTATATCTTATCTATAAATTAGCACATTTTGATGAAGAAATTACATTTTCACGGTTCTAAAGTTTCATTTTTTTTCTCGCTAGCTTCGCTCGCTCGCTGAATGAAAAAACAGAAAGTGAATACACAATGTATTCGGGCAAGAGACGTCAGTCCCATTACATCTTTGTATTTATGTATAATACTCAGTGGCCCGCGACGTAATTTCAGGAATATTTCTGGCCCGCCTGACAAAATAATTAAGAACCCAGGGGATAGAGCAAATACAATCAGTATTGGATGTGATACATATGCAGTATAGTGATGGATAAGCTTTATAGTGCTGTAAAATGCAAACTTCCAACATTTCAAAATCTTAATTTTATCACGCCCCCCTCGCATATTGATGCTGTCCTTCTCAATATTGAACAGAGTCTGTCTATTTTAGGCGCCCGTAACGCAAGGGGGGGGGGGGATGAAGGGGGAAGGAACTTTTGCTTCCCTCTGTGAAGGGGTTGGAAAGAATCAATTTTGCCCCTTCCTCTCACAAAATAAACCACAAAATGTAATGATCTAGAGCTATAACGAGTAAGCATTCTAGTGCTCTAAAAATTTTAAATGTCAGCGTTTCATAATCTGTACAAAAATTTAAAAGTTTTTTATAAGCTTTAAAAAATGTAGAAACTGGAAATTTAATATTGGAGCAAAAGGCATCAGCTACGGGGATAACTGTGCTTCAAAATTTCTTCTTCTTCTTCTTTTTTTCATACTTCAAAATCTTTCGAAATACCAAGAAATATGCTTGTTCGAGGGTGTGTGTGCCGGGGAAGGTAGGGCTGTATGCAGGTACTAAGTGTTTATGGGAGATATGCTCCCTTACCCGTTTTAGGTGGGCCCCCAAGAGTGTGTGCCCCCAGCTGGAACCCTTCCGTTGGGCCTGATTGGCTAGGCCCCCTTGGATCTTTTTTTTGTTGTTGCTGAGGGTGCTTCAACACCCCCAGATTTTTAGGAGGGGTAGCAGGGGGGCACATGCCCCAGACGCTACTTGAAGGGGCGCAAAAAAGCAAAAGAAAGAAAGAGAAGGGGAGAAAAAGAAACGTATACTTAAGTATTATTCGCTTCCAGTCAGCAGTGTAAAGTGCATTAGAAATTGACATTTATTAGAATCAAAATGCGAAATCTTTAATTAAAACTCGGTCGCTTTGCTCCCTCCCATAATCATATTGCTTCAGGATCTCTTAGTTTCACGCCATAATATTGGCTACACCAGTTTATAAATTGAATTTTTAAAAAGGTTCAAAATTGACGAACATCATGATATTATTTTACTTGCGTTGCTCCCTAGTATATAAGACATCGGACCTTTTTTCAAATATAGAAAAAAGTTTTATGTTATATAAAATTTTTCAAAGGTTCAACATTTGAAAGAAATCGTAGCTTGGCTTGGTTGCCTGGCTAAATTCCTCTTCTATAATTTTCTCCTAGACCGCCGCATTGGGGAAGAAGTGAAAAGGAGATCCTTTATTTATGTTGAAAACTCGAAAGTCCAACTCTGGATGCAGTGTCCACTTGCGATTTTTTTTTGTAGGTAAAATGCATTATAAATTGCTTTTTAGGTTTAAAAATGTAAAAAAAAAAAAAAAAAAAAATATCAGCTCGGTTGCTTAGCTCCTTCATTAAGGTATGGTTACTACTTTAAAAAAGAAACTAGTTTCCAAACTTATTAGGTTCCAACTTTAAAGTTTAAAAACTAGTTTCTTTTTTACCTTATAAAATATATTCACAATTTCAGTTGCGTTTGCTTGCTTCGCACAGTCAAATAATTAGGACAACACACATTTTTCATGTTATGAAGCCTTCCTTATTTAGACGTACAACACTACAATGAAACATATTATGTGCATGCCCCTGCTATGGGGTCCGTGGGTTGTGCCAGTAGCATTATTTGCGAAGACTGGGGGTACATGCGTCCCCACAACTCCCCATAGAAAGGGGGATAAATGAAAGACAGAGAGAGGGGAGTGATAACGTGAAAAAAGACACGACTCCTCCCGCATATTCCACTAAATAATTGCCTGTTCTCTTCCATTTCATCCACCAAATCAAGATGTTTTCCCCGAAATGGCTGAACCCACGCTACGCCTCTTCGCTGTGCAATAGTGATTTTTACACCTTGAGATCCACAAATATACAGACCAAAAGACTAGATTAGCTGCATTTTATACAGATGTTGACTGTCGGGATGGATGCGGGGATCTGGCAGGATCCAATCGGGCTGTTTACCAGGTCAATTCGGGATCATCGGTTTGTTGTCGGGCCTGCATCGGTTCCCAACATAGCGAAATTTTGCAAATTTTTGTTGGTCTGTTGTCGGTCTGGGCGTTGTGACTGCACTATGACCATGATGACGAACCACTAAACCCACCCGCCAAGAGCCGCCAAACTCCAGTGGACATGATGCAAAAAGCAAAACATTATGCATTGCCAGGCCGTCCGACCTAGCAACAACCAATTCATGCAATTCGCACTTCGACTGTCGGAGCACTATACAACGCGTATAAAAAAATACATACTTTGGAAATATTCTCCAAAGTCATAATTTTACAATATCAGTATGATTTTTTCTGATACAATTATGGGTGAGGGCCTGTTTCATCGGATGACACTATGAGTGATGACAATAATTTATGCTTGAGTAGGTACTGGCTACTTTTGTAAAGTTCACAAAAAAATGCTTGTTTGCGGAAAAATGCCTGTGTTGAATTTTATCAAAGTGCGTATCAGGCGGTAACTGCATGTTCTCTGTTTTTAACAATCATTTAATGCTATACTATTTAATTTGTCTATGACTATTCTTTACCGCACACCCACACCCTTCCCTTCTACGGACACATACACACATACCCACAAACAATAATATTGCAGATTATGTCCTTCTACACAATTCTTTTTTTGACTGGAGCAAATTGAAAGGATGCAATTTGATTGCATTACAGGAAGATGAACCTAAAATGTTCCATTTTCAAGAAGAGAGATTAAAAACAAAACAGTTGAGGATGCGTTACTGCCTGGGGAATGTGGAAAGGATGCTTGCACTGTAATCCATGATAATATCGTTCACATGTAGTTAATTGAAGAAAGGTTTATCCTCAAAATTTTGTGCGCACGATATCTCAAAATTGTCCAGATCAATTTCCGTGATTTTCATACCAGTTATCAAGCTTATAACGCAGATGTCACACGAAACTTTTCAAGGTCATCAGGTCATTGTGGCGTCATCCAGGCGCCATTTTGTAAAATCACATTATTGATCATATCTTCATTACAAGCGATCAAAAATGAACTATATTTGGTACACATGAACTTCAGGTCAAGGGTCAACATCACATCTCCTCAAAACGCGCGCGCGCGTCATGACGCGCACGTACGCGCACGTCAAAATTTGAAAATGCTCAAAATCACTTTTTGATCAAAGTAGAGTACGGTTCAGGTCGTTTTAAGCATTTCAAAATTTCTGTACGTACGCGTACGCGCGCGTGTTTTGCGCGTGCGCAGCACGTACGGAAGGTAGAAATGCCGTTTTTTTGCATGGGATCGATTCCTGATAAAATTCTTGACAATTTCCAATTAGTTTCAGTCATTCTCGACATCTAATAATGCCACACGCTTGCGTCAAACTTTAAAATCCGCGCGTGCGTCAATGGGCAATATAATGTAAAAAGTGGTAAAAACATGCCTATCTAGAATCCGCCATAGCTCGTCAGAATGAACCGATACCCCCAAATTCTATTACATATTCTGAAAGCCTATGAGTTGTAGATTTCGATTCATGCAAAATTTTGGCCAAAAAAATGTTGTGACGTCATCATATTTGCCTATGAACTCAAAAATTTGATTTTGAAAAAATGATGTCATAATTTTTGTATTCATTTGACAATATTTCAGTAATAGATTGTCGATTTTCTTCCAAATTTTGATATGTTGTAGCTGAGACAATTCTCTACAAGATCAGTATCCACGATTTTTCATTTTGCCAAAGGAATCATGGCGTATTTTTGCGATTAAAGGAGGCATGTCAATTTTTCACATTTTGCGTGTATTCTCTATGGGGCATGACCTTTTCTCAAATCTTGATTCTACATTCCCGTCTTCTTTGAGCAGTATCTATGTTAATTCTGCTCGATTTTCTTCCAAATTTTAGTATGTTATAGCTGAGACTATAAGCTTTCATATCTGTGCCCTCCGATTTTTCATCAGATGTCGGGATTATGCCAATTTTTTAACTACAAAATGTCATTTGAGAATTCCGTTTTTTCGCTTACGTGTTATCTCTGTTGCAATATCAACAATATCAAATCCTCCGATTTTTAGTGATGCAAGTCTCAGTCCATTATCAACTTTATCAGAATTACTATCTTGCACAAATATTATCACATCTTACCAAGCAATTTGCCGAATGGACAGACAGACCACCTAATTCGTCTTCAGTGACGAATTAAATGTCTAGTTTATGCTAATAGTTATGCACCTATAAACAAACCAACCAGGATTGATGATCAATCTTCAACCCTTATAGATAATATTTTTCTAACATCTTTGACAAAGACATGACTAGTGGATTACTATACTCCGATATCCGACCATTTGCCAATTTTTTTAATGCGTAATAATGACATTTCAAATAAAATGTCAGTTTAATCAAGCATGTACAGAAAGCAAACAGCCCAAAATATTAAATTCCTCAAAAGTGATCTAGCGGCAACAGAAGAATGGTTGGATATTTATAGTGATTCAGATGCAAATACTGCATACGAAACTTTTAATAAAAAGTTACAGAAGTATTACGAAAAAAATTTTCCTCTGGTATCTGTAAACAAGAACAATAAACGTTGTAAATGCCATGGATAACAAAAGCAATTCTGCGATCCATACACTCAAGGAACAAACTTTATACGGCTTATTTAACAAACTCTACTACTCTAAATAAAAACAAATATAAAACGTACCGAAACAAATTAACTGATATCATTCGAACTTCTCGTAAAATGTACTATTCCGATAAACTTGACAGAGTGAAACTAATTTGAAATCTACATGGGAGGTTATAAATGATCTGATTGGCAAGAAATAAAAAAAAAATCCCCTAATAATAATTTTACAATGGATAATACAGTAATACAGTCTGAAAATATAGCTCATACCTTTAATTTCTTTTTTGTAAATATAGGACCTAATTTAGCAAATAAACTCAATAAACCGAACGAAAATTTTACTAAATTTCTTCCTGAACCTACAACTTCTTCACTGTTTTTTAATCCCATAAATCCTAATGAAATAATCGAAATAACAAAAAATCTAAAGTCAAGTAAATCACAAGGTCACGATAGAATCAGTGCTTTTCTCCTTAAATAAATTACACATTTTCTTGTTTCTCCTCTAACTCACATTTTTAATCTATCTATTAACACCGGAAAATGTCCTGAGTCCCTAAAAATTGCAAAGGTAAATCCCGTTTTCAAAAAAGACAACCCTCACGAAAAAAGTAATTACAGGCCAATATCAATTCTTCCCAGCATATCAAAAATCCTAGAAAAGATTATTTACAAAAGGCTGTATAACATTTTAGATACATTTCATTTTCTAAATCTAAATCAATATGGTTTCAGAATAAGACATTCAACCGACCTAGCTTTAGTACAATTATATGATAAAATAACGAATGCCATGGCCAATAAAGAACATGTGATAGGAGTATTCATGGACTTATCAAGAGCCTTTGATACGCTTGACCACCATATTTTACTTTAAAAACTTCACTCTTATGGAATTCGTGGAGTGCCCTCTCCTGCTTTGAGAGCTATTTATCTAATAGAAAACATTATAAAACGGGTTCAAGAATGTAGCCATCCTGATTGGTCAAATAACATCATGTGACCGTGCAAAAAAAAAAGTGATAACGCACGGCGAGGGGACTAACGCACGGTTGATCCGGATCAAACACTAAGATTGTAAGAAAACACTAAAAATTGTAGACCCGTTTTATAAAACTATTAATACATGGTTGTGAGTTCGTGCGTTAGTGCGATCCAGCAACACGCAGGTTTTTATCGTGGTGTTAGTACACCACGATAAAAACCTTTGTGTTGCCAGATCGCACTAACGCACTCCCAACCATGTATTAATAGTATAATATGTGGTGTATAATGATGTTTCTTCAAATTCCCTACCAATCCATTGTGGTGTTCCACAAGGGTCAATACTAGGCCCTTTACTCTTTCTATTATATATTAATGATTTAACCAATACAACTCCTCTTTTATCTTTCATATTATTTGCAAGATGACACAAACCTTTTCTGTTCACATAACTTAAATACCCTAGTAAATACCCTTAATAATGAGTTACCAAAGATATCTTTGTGGTTTAAGTGCAATAAATTGTCCCTTAATTTAGACAAAACCAATTTCATGTATTTCAAGCACGTAAATTTTCATGTTATTGATTTTCCTTACAACATACTTATAGATAATGCACCTCTTGAAAGAAAGAGACAAACAAAATTTTGGGGCGTCATTATCGATGAAAATTTAAATTGGAATGAACATACACGTCTTATAACTACTTCAATTTCTAGGAATGTTGGTATACTTTATAAAGTAAAGAGATTTGTCCCTTGTAAAACGCTCATTATGCTTTATAATTCATTGATATTACCATATATAACATATTGCAATTTAGTATGGGCCACCACCAACAAAACAAAAATCAACTCTATTTACTTATTGCAAAAGAAAGCCCTTCGCATATGTACCGGTTCACCATATTTATCTCACACCAGACCAACATTTTACCAACTGAAAACTCTAACAATATTCGACATCAATTCACTACAACGTTTACTGTTCATATTCAAGTATCTAAATGACTTGCTCCCTCTTTCATTTCAAAACTTTTATAATTTGAATAACACTATTCACTCCATACCCTACTCGCAATTCCTCCAATTTTCATCTAGTCAACCCAAAGTTACTGATTGCACATAGATCAATAAGACACCATGGTCCAGACCTATGGAATTCTCTCTCAGAATTCATTAAATCCTGTTGTTCCCTTTAATCATTTAAAGCCAAAGTTAAAACGACGTTACTATCTGAATATACAAGGTAAATTTCTGTGTCAACTCTTCATCATCATCATCATCATCACCGTTATCATCATTATCATCATCAGCATCGTCATGAACATCATCATCAATATGCTTTTAACTTAGGATTTCAATTATTTATCCATTCTGCTTATTTAAACATGTTTTAGCTATTTCATATTTGTCCGGGGTTGCCATATTCTCAAGCAAATTGCTTATAATGGCAGTCCTTCTTCCGCAAATGATTTTATGTTTGATGAATTACAATAATTTGACAATTTATCATTTCGTGTTTGTTTTTTGAAAAAGTGATTGTTACATATACTTGTCATGTATGATTCATTTTCAAAAAGTACTTTTGTATCTTATTTTATATATGTTACCGAAAAATGTTGTACTTAATATGAATGCAGAAGAAAATAAATCAAATTAAGAAATCAAATCAAAACACTAGGCCTATATATACATTAATTTTATAAACGATTTAATCAACCTTTCCCAATAGACCGGTTGGGTAATAAATTCAAATTTTGTACATACCTTTCAAACAAAGGTTGTTCTTGACAACCTGAAAGCTTGGCCAAGGCTTGCCAAAGTAATGTATGCAAACTGGATTCCAAGCACTGATTTATAAAAAGCAGGTTAATGGAATAGCTCGTCACTAGGTGCTCAGAGAAAAATGTGCATAAATTTGTATACATTACAGAACCACTCTATTGCTTCAAGACAGTAATGTAATGTGATTTTTAGACGTCAACTCAACTTTATCTTTCACATAATTATACTTAATGACAGAAAAGTTTAAAATATATCAATAAGGATGTATAATGTATTACCTTTATTTGTATAAAAAGAAAGTTAATCTGATACTGAGAAGAACCGTCTCGTAGTTCAATCTTCTACGAAGTGTAATGCTGCCTGTTCTGCAAAAGGATTATTCCTCTTTATGTCGGAGTATAAATGTTTATGAACGTTTATAAACATGTCGTGCATAACCAGTGGCGGATTTAGGGGGGGGGGGGCAATCCCGGCCCGTGCCCTCCCCCCGCTTTTGAGGGAAAACAATGCATTGTGCCCCCTCTATTTGCTTGTCAGAGAATTATGGAGGGGAACTGGACCCCATAACCCCCCCCCCCCCCCCCACTGAGCGACTTTTGGAGGGCTGGCGAAATTTTGTTTTTGTCGCTACCACCCCCCCCCCCCCCCCCCCCCCCAACTGAGCGACTTTTGGAGGGCTGGCGAGACCAAGAAAATATGGGTCTCCCTCCAAGCAGTTTCCCAAAGTTGACCATCCTGCATTTGTGTGCCCCCCCCCCCTTATACGAAATCCTGGATCCGCCCCTGCATAACCCATGATTTCCTAATCCTTTTCTGCATGGTAGGGTAGACACGACACACGTCATTATAAATACTAACATTGATTTTCCAACGATTTGGTTTTCCCCGCGGCCATAGCTCTTTCCCCATATAGAAAGATGACAATAAAACAGGGAGCTGTAAACAGGAGTGGGAACTCTTGTAAAATTATACAAAGGTATGCGTGAGTGGTGAGTTCTAAAGCTTAACAATGGATGCGCAACATTCCACTTGGCTTTGAAGTTCCATGCGAGGCGCCGCTCTTCCACCGCGGGGAAATTCGGAGGCCAGGCACCAGTTTCGCATTTATCAAATTACCGGCCAAATATTAGTGTAAATTGTAAAATTTATGTGACGACTGTGTTGGGAATAGTGCATCGAACAATTTGTCAAATTTAATTTGTGTGCCAGCGTCGGTGAAAGGAAAAATAAATTCTAACAAAAACTCAATATTTTAGGATATTCCAGTCATTTCCGGTCGTTTTAATGTCTCGTCATTATTAATCCATGATTACAATATTCGATATAAAGTACTTCGCTAGTGCGGTCATTCGAGTGCATTTGGTATTTTTGCAGCTGAAAAAGGTTGATTTTACATATGTTTCTGTTCGCTCGTTCAACTCATTCCACATTCGACAATTGATGAGAAATCATTGAAAGGGACAGCGAACAGTTGCTGAAATACCGTTTTTTGATGTAGGAGTTTGAAACCCTGATAATTCATGCGCTCTTTTATCGGGGTCCGCTCGCTATTCATAAGAACCGCTATTCATAGAAAACCACTATTCATTTAACACGCCTTATGAATAGCGGTCCTTCTGAGTAGTTATGAATAGTGGTCCTTGTGAATGGATGTCCTTATGAATGTTATGAATAGCGAGGTGATTTGTCTATGGTTGGCTCGCTATTCAGAAGGACCGCTATTCGCACAAAACCGCTATTCATTTAGTCACGCGTTATGGATAGCGGTCCTTATGAATAAGTGGTCCTTATGAATAGCGGTCCTTATGACTAGCGAGGTTACCCCCTTTTATTTAACCATCTGGTTAACAGTCAGTAGGGCATAACTTTTCAACGGCGCCGAGCATGGGATCAAAGGAGAGCAGCTTGTTTCCACTCTTTCTATTTACAGCTCCCTGAATAGAACGAGGGTTATTTTGCTATTTTGAGGGGAACTACCTCTCTTAGTCTGGGAGCCTGTCACGAAATAGGCACCCCATTTTTACCCATAAGATTTGACGTCGACCCCTTAAAATCATTTTAAGCATCTAAGTCAATGACAAAAGGTTTGTCAGCCTGAACATAGCCACCGGGTTTGGCCCCAGGGTCCCCGAAAAATTAATAGCTACGTTCATACGGGACTTGTGGTTTCGAAACTTTAAGTTAGCGAAACTTTAAGTTAACGAAACCACGACCCCCTAACCGCAACGAGGGTTCACACGAGCCCTAAACAACAAACTGAATCTACAAGCAGAGCGATCGTCGTGGTTAACCTTGGAAGCAGATACTACCGATTGTGTGTACAGTACACACACAGTTCCTGTGTTCATAATTCGCGGGTAAGACCCAGAAATTTAACATGAACAGCGAGGTCATCGCTAACTACAAGCTTGCGAACCTTAAAGTTTATTCCGTTCACACGGCCTGAAACTCCGACGGAGGACCACCCACTGCTCGTGGTTTCCGCCTTAACCACGAGCTCGCTTGTGGTTCTAGAACTACAAGTAAACTTTAAAGTTTCGAAACTACATGTCCGTTCATACGGTCTGAAACTACAAGATTACTACAAGTTAACATAAAGTTTTGAAACTACAAGCGAAACTTAAAGTTTAGCTACCATCGTGTGAACGTAACTATTGTCAGGATTATGTAAACACACTCATCGTTCATCTTCACCTGTTTGACAAGGCATAATAGAAGAGCCTGTGGTATCTGTGGTATGTCACTGCCAGTCTGAAATGCACTATTCATGTGCTAATTACACAGATGCCAAGCAAGCTCCTCTTATAAGATGGTCAATGCAGGGATTACCTGGTCAATGGGTGTGTTTACATAATCCTGACAATATTTTTTTGGCTACTTCGTAAAAAGCAATACATTTTCCACAATTTAATAACTTATTAATGAAATAACTAATGGACACCAAATTGCATTCAGAAAAATTATAATACTCAAAATCATGTGAAGTAAATTTGAACTGAATTGAACAAAACACTTCTGAGTTATCATAGTCACAAGGTAAATAATGCTTTTTCTTCACTTATAGACCATTTTAGGGGGCAAAGCTTTGTCAAAGGGCACTTTGGTGGTTTTGTTTCAGGGGTTCTGACACCCCCTTCCCGATGGACAATTTCGTCAGTTTTTATATTTTTGCAATGTACATTCATAGCTCTTCCTTCTGACAAATTTTGATCCCGGGGCTTCAAGGGGAAAAATTTACCCCAATTTTTAGGGGCCGTCTGACACCCCATCCCGATAGAAATTTTTTGTCAGTTTTTTGTTTTTTGTAATGTCCAGTCATACTACTTCCTACTGACAAAGCTTGGTGCATGGGGGAGATGGGGTGAAATCGACTTGACTTTGGGGTCCCTTTCGGGGACCCTGGGGGCCAAACCCGGGGCGGCTACGTTCAGGCTGACAAACTTTTTGTCATTGACCTAGATTGGTCAAATCTTATGGGTAAATGGGGTGACTATTTCGGGACAGGATCGTGGCCTATCATATCAATTGTTCGAAATCCGACGTTTGAAAATTTCCAAGTGATGGGCAGCTCATCAATAATGACATAGAACCCATGCATGATGGCCTCACATAAAAATAGCTCATTGTTGAATTCGATAACTGATTGCGTGGGAAGAAAAATTTAACCAAAACAAATCAGAAAAACAGTATCTGATTTAACACACTAGAATTAAAGCTTCAGACAAAATCAAAATAATGGCTTCACCGGGGGTAATTCGGGGGGGGGGGGGGTGCTGAAACTCTTCTATGAAAAAAAAAAAAGGAAAGTTGGTTGATTCATTTCATCAACACAGTTAACATGATTTGTCTGGGGGGGGGGGAGGGGGGATCGAGGAGGGGGGAAGCAAAACATCCGACCCAATGGTGATCCATACATTCAGCGAGAAATTCAAACCTTACCTACTGGTTAGGCTACAGAATAGTTGACTAAAATCAGAGAGACCAAAGACTCATAGACTTTTTTTTTGTTACAGTCCGTATATAAGTCGGCCTCGAGAACTCTCTACTTTTTCCATTAAGGCTTCATGTTACCAAAGGCCTGCTAGACCGATCTCGTGGACTTTCAAGCCTGTGAACCTTAACAAGCAACAAAGCAAACAACAGCGACAAACAGCAACGACAATATAAAACAATGAAACTTTTGGTTTCATGGATCTCACCGTCAACTTTGATGATGATTCTTTGATACAATTATCAAGTTTAGTGAGCCTTCAAAGACAATCCTCTCCACTCGAAGTAAAAACATGCACATGCCATAAACCTGGCCTCCTCCAGGTACGTGTATATATTCTGGAGTCCTTTTCTATAGATACAGTTAGAACATGGACGTCCTATCTTTTTTGGAAACAAAATGGCGTTCGAATTCTTTCTATTATACAGAGAACGCTGAGATGCTCATTGGCATTTAATAGAAATGTTGCGTAATAGTGGAAACAAAATGACGTTAAAACCATGGTTTGTCATAACTCTTCTGTAAAGTATACGAGATATCATGGACGCAGACCATCCAATTTGATTTGACTGGCGTGTTGTGTAGCCTAGCCGTAGTATGTAGCTAGAGGCTAATACATGCATGTGGCACCGGCGTATGTGGTTACACAGCAACCGGTAGATCGAGCGTGATGATATCGGCTATGAAATATCTATTCAAGCTTTCGCTGATGGATATTCACTTTTATGATAACCCAGTGGATATATGGGCTACTGAAGATCTATAAAGGCTTCCAAATTATTGTATTCAGTTGCCCATAGTAACCGCGCTAGCTACAGTATACAATCCGGAATGAGTCACGAATAGAAAAATACGATTGCGGTTAAAAAAAAAAATATATATATATTTAAAAAACCTTTCGCAATAGGCCTATAGTAATGGGTTAACTATTGTCAGAAAATACCATATTTGTTGAATAATCACCCACCATTCGATGCCGAAAATGCTTGTGAATAAAATCCACATAAAAGATTGCAAGTTGATTCTACGGCGCAAACGCTTTTTTTGGAAACAAAATGGCGTTCGAATTCTTTCTATTATACAGAGAACGCTTAGATGCTCATTGGCATTTAACAGAAATGTTGCGTAATAGTGGAAACAAAATGACGCTAAAACCATGGTTTGTCATAACTCTTCTGTAAAGTATACGAGATATCATGGACGCAGACCATCCAATTTGATTTGACTGGCGTGTTGTGTAGCCTAGCCGTAGTATGTAGCTAGAGGCTAATACATGCATGTGGCACCGGCGTATGTGGTTACACAGCAACCAGTAGATCGAGCGTGATGATATCGGCTATGAAATATCTATTCAAGCTTTCACTGATGGATATTCACTTTTATGATAACCCAGTGGATATATGGGCTACTGAAGATCTATAAAGGCTTCCAAATTATTGTATTCAGTTGCCCATACACTGCAAAAAAAAATTCATCGAAATTACTCAAAAAATTATGTCAACAGATTGCCTTGATTATTTTAAGTATTTGTCGCAGGAAATTTTAAGTATAATTTACTTATTTTGCTTAATAAATTTTTACTCAGTTAAATTGAGTTACATTAACGTAAATAATTTAAGTATTGTAATCATGATAGATAACAATAAAAAAAAATGACATGTTTAAACGTGTACCCATCTAACATTCACTGACACTTTTTCAATTTACGTGATTTAGGATTTAACCAATTATCTATCATCATCACCAACAAACACTATTACTTACGCTTTAATTTGACAACTATTGAAAGGGCTCCGAATTCTATATATACTCGATCGTATCATCTTTAAAAGAAAATTGGTTGACAATTTTCCTGAAATATCAAGTTTTGATTTGTTTTGAATTGAGTGACAATTAAAAATTGTCTTATCTTCTTATATTTGCTTAAATGAATTAGGAAATATTTTAAACTTCTTAAATTTTCATTCAACCACAAAAAAGAATTGTTTTATTTTAAAAAAGAGATGAATTTGGTCTTAATGAATATTCATGAATTATGTTAATACTTATATTACGCACTGCATCAGTCTTCACTTAAAAAAGATAAGTACAATCAACATAAATTGTTTGAGTAATATGTATAACTTCTTATTTTGAGTTAACATTACTAAATTGATACAAGTTGAAATTACTTAAATTTTCTTTCATATTTATTTTACTTTAGAATTTCACGTATATTCTACTAAATTGAAAGTTTGAGTTAGTAAGACTTAAATCGAGTGCGTAAGTGGCAAAAACTTATGTTTTGAAGTAAATTCTACATGGGAAAAATAAGTAAAAATTACCAATAGGCATACTATTTTTTTACAGTGTAGTAACCGCGCTAGCTACAGTATACAATCCGGAATGAGTCACGAATAGAAAAATACGATTGCGATTTTAAAAAATATATATATATTTAAAAAACCTTTCGCAATAGGCCTATAGTAATGGATTAACTATTGTCAGAAAATACCATATTTGTTGAATAATCACCCACCATTCGATGCCGAAAATGCTTGTGAATAAAATCCACATAAAAGATTGCAAGTTGATTCTACGGCGCAAACGCTACTGCGGCGCTTCTGCAGGGCTTCCGCTGCTCTAGTGTCGCCGCACCAGTAGCCTTTAAGCCAAGGCACTCGGTGCTGTTATTTCCCTAAACGCGCCTGAATACATATAGACTAATCGCGCGACAACTGTGATCCGTGGCCCGAGGTGCGTCAGCACCGTGGCCTTTACTAACCTGAGTGGTTGTTGTAGTTTATTTCTTTTGTTTTGTATTATATTTCCGCTCCCAAATCTGTAGATAATTAGATGCCAAGTAGCTTACCCAGAAAGCCGGCCAGACCACCCTTCCAATCTGATGCACCAATCAGAGTAGACAACTGGAGAGAATTTTATGAATATTCATTATTAACATACATATTCATGAATAAATTTTTGAGCGATCATGTCTCTACCCGACGAACATGGCGAGCGGCGAAGAAGATCTCCTATCAAAGAGCCTTGAATATGCGGCTGAAAGGTTGAAATTGTCATCTTTTAACGATGTTACAATCAAAAGCTATAAGATCAGCTTTGAAAGGGGAAGATGTATTTGTTAATCTTCCAACCGGTAATGGCAAATCTGCAATTTTTCAAGCCATTCCACTGTGCAAGGACTTCTTCGTGCGCACGGCAACAGTCGCTGCGAGCACACCATCCCCATCGGCTCCTACCGAAACTGCCCAGAGTTCGGCGGGAAGGACGCCTCGCACTGCACTGTCCATTGAAGTTATCATTTTACCTCTCATTTCTTTAATGAAGGATCAGCTATGTAATAATTTAATTTAATTGTTGTGAACAGGACAAGACCAGGGCCTTATTTCATAAAGAAATGATTGCAAGTTTTCTACACAATACATAATTTTACTAAAATAATACTATAGTCTCACATTAAGTTACCTAGTTACATATCGCTGGGGTGACAAGACCTCGTAAGTCGTACATGTATCTAAAAAATGACAAATGTTCAGGAGAGCTGAAAAACATGGCTGCCTTATCATGCAAGTCAATGGAGACAACCAACTTTCATTTCTCATTTTTGGCCTCGTCATTGCAACGCGTCCTAGCTGCAAAATTATGAAGAAAACTCATTCTCACCAAATATTGATTTACAAAGTCTTGTCACCCCAGCGACGATATGTCGTAGACTTCAGGGCCCGTTTCAGAAAGAAGTTGTTGTGATTAATCGTGAGTTTTCTAAACAATTTGCCATAGAGCTGCGATTAATCTTGATACTATTCCGATTGAAATCGATCGCAGCCTTATGGAAAATCATGTACAAAACTCACAATTAATGGCAACAATTTCTTTGTGAAACTGGGCCCAGACTGTGGAGGAGGAGGGATGGCGATGAGATAGTCTGAAGCCTTTGGACTAGCATGAATTAGTAATATGTTGGTTGGTACAACAATTGAATGTAGCTTATTTTGAAGAGCAAAAAAAAAAAAAAAAAAAAGAAAGAAAGAAAATAATAATAATAAAATAAAAGGATACAAAGTTAATTTCATAATTCTTGCAATTCTCTTGCAGATAGTTTGTTAAAACTAAATTTGAAAAAAAATTAAATTAAACTACTGAATGGTTTTTAATGTTGGATTTAAGAAATTTTAAACTTTATAGTTTCCACCCATTTTCTGTTAAATTGATAAACTTTTGTGTTAATGGTCACAGGAAAATAATTTTCACATAATTGTACAGCATGGCCTTGGCCCATGAATGTGGATCAGAGATGACTTGTAAAGGGAAAAGAATCAGACTTTTGTGCTTTATTGTGTTTTTTTCACGTTCCTTTAAAAAAAAATTGTTCTTTGTTTTGGGTATATCACTTTGCAGGTGAATTCATTAAAGAAACTTGGGCTCCAGGCTGTTAACTTCGGAGAAGCAACACCTACAGAAGTAGCACTAAAAAGCTCCATGAACATGATGAAGGCAAAGAATATTGTTTTCACACAGACATTCACGTGTATCGAAAGTTCACGTGTTGTGCAATAACAATTACTACCAGCTGATCGCGCGAACCACTATGCGTAGGTTAAAATGAAAAACGAGGGAGCAAAATTTTAGATAGATCTACTAAAGTAGCAAAATAATGAATGCTCTAGTCATTAAATACTGTATTGTTTTTAATAAATCCATGTTTTATTGAAAATTGAACTAGATATTATTAATTATTTAGTACATTTGAATACCAATTCCCCCATAATTTGATAAACGAATCCATGTAAAACACCGCGGTTAAAACAATTACGATTGGCCACGATTGTCACTAGCTGCTTTGTATGTAAGACCCTCATGCATATGCAAATATATGATGAGCTCCGCAAGTTAGCAAAGGCCTCGCCGCTGACGCGGCTCGGTCCAGCGATCACTGCTTTAAACGCACACTGCTTTAGTCTATTTTCAGACCCTGCTCGGCAGACAAGCAGCGCGCGAGGCCTTGTCCAATTAAACGCTACTGCACCAGTGGTACCGCACCCTTTGTAGATGATAATGCGAAGGAAAGATTAATCTAAGATAAATCACTCTGTTGTAAAAATATTCTCTTAGTACACGGCGCGCTATGAAACCATACGCAGGAAACTATCTGGCTATCCCACTGTCTTTGCGGGATAGCACATGCACAATGTGTAATGTGCTTGTCGGGCTGCCTACCTCATGATGATTTGGGTGTTGTATAGGAATGGCGCGTCACGACTGGTCAGGAGCATAGGCATGCTCGGCAAGACCCCCCCCCCCCCCCCCCTTACACTCAAATTTCCGTTCCAAAGCATACCGCTTTTTTTTTTTTTTTTTTTTTTTTTTTTTTTTTTCATTCCGTCGTTCCGGCCGTCAAGGCCCGCCCCGGCCCGTTTCCAAGAATATAATTTTTGGGGAAAAGTTGAAAATGAGTTTCATTCCAAGTGCTTAATTCCTCCCAGTCCGGGCTTTCCCCCTTGCTTCCAGTCCGGTTCCAATCCACCCAGGCCGGGAATTCAGTCCTTCATGCTAAGCGCATGCGTGCGAATTAACCCCGCTTATATGCAGGGGCCGCGGAGCGTTTTTGAAAGGGGGGGGGGGGGGGCGCTGATCTGATTTCACTCATTAATGCACCGGCGTAAATTCAGTTTAAGCAGTGGGGGTATGATCGCAACATTGAGGGGAAATTTCCAAAGTTTAGGGGCACCGATAAGGGCTATTTCTAGAAAAAAGAAGGGGGCACCTACAACGGGAAAAATATACAATCTCTAAACATGGTCATATATACCCTACATTGCGATTACATTTATAAGGATTTCAATTATGTTTCTCTCTTACATGCTCTTATATAATTTACTTAAGCATCAAAGTTTGCAGTTGGGTTTGATGACCTACATATTAATGTGCGAACGAGCGAAGCGAGCGAGCAATTTTTTAAGATCTGAGAGACTGCATGGTGATCAACAACATCTTATAAAGAGAAAAAAAAAGTTCTGAAAGGTGTTTAAACACACTCTTGGCATAAGAGACTGAAAAGACCTCTAATAAATAACATAACTATATCAAATGTAAATGTGAGCGAGCGTAGCGTAGTAAAGTTGCTCTAAATCGCTATAAATTAGGGGCACATTTTATGGAGCAAGAAAGAAGGGGCCCTTATCAAGAACGCTAATGGCACTAGAAGGGGGAAGGGGCACTTGTCGAATAAGAACGGGCACCTCTCAAATTTGAATAGAGGATATGGCCACAGGTAAAGATGCACTTGTAAGCCGGAAAGGGGGTAATTCTTGTATCTGAAAAGTGAGAATGGAAAAAAGGCAGTTATTGAAAGAAATTAATAGGTACATTTGATGCAAATGATTTAAAATGGAATTGTTGAAGAAAAGATTTTATTATGAAAGATGAAAATGGAAGAGGCTCGTTTATAAAAATATAATAAAGGGAGCACTTATCAGAAAGAATAGGGGGAATCATAAGATTGCAAAAGGGGAACGTACTACAATATAAAGGATACTTATACAGTGCGTCCAAGAAAAAACGAAACCCTAAAACAAAGGGTTATTGTGACCAAACTATGTGCTCTATGACAATAATTATCTATTTTCCATAAACTAGAAGTATTATGCTTTTAAGTGATACCTTGATGGCATCCATCGGTACATGCTTCACCGAGCAGCAGCATTTTGAAAATGACATGTAAAAACTCATTTGTGCCGGATTTGAGTGCTGAGGGGAAAGAGAGAACAAAATATAGACAGAGAAAGAGGATAACAGAGAGATAGAGAGAGACAAAGAGAGGGAGAGATGGACAAGGAGAAACATATAGGGTAAAATTGGGGATGGACTTCAGACATAAACAGAGATGAGGGAAAGATGAGGTGCATGGACAGAAATATAAAACAAAATACGAAGGAAGAAGGTGGACATGGAGAGACTTGGAAGATGAATAGAAGAAGGGAGGGTAGCTAGGAACATAAAAGAAGAGTGCGGAAAGAGAGCGGGAGATGGAGAAAGGGAGATAGAGAGGGAAGGAAGAGGGAAGAAGAGAAAGAACAGAGACAGGGAGTGAGAAATAGAGAGGGAGAATATAGAAAGGAAAGGGGGAAATGTGCAAGAGACAAGAACAGAGAGAGAGAGAGAGAGAGAGAGAAAGAGATAGAGAGGTGAGATGTGAGAGGAGAGACGAAGATACTGCTCAAAAAGGATGATGTCAACAATCTTACGTGAATACTCTTAGCACGAGTAATCACTGTATGCAAGTACTATGACCCACCGTCATCACAAAAAATAATAGTCATCACTATCAAAGGAAATAATGGGGAAAGAAACATAGGCAAATCATCATTACCAGATTACCAGCATGTTCTACACAACAATTAGCAAAGAAAAAATATTTAGATAAATTAGAAAATTATACGGAATTATAATCATTATGAATAATCTTCATATGTTCATAGGCGTATAAGATGGGGCGGGGGCGGAGTAATGGACTGCATCACCCTAAGAATGTGAAATAACCTATAATGGCGCCGACACCTTATTTTCGGGCAACTGTAACTCATATTCTGGCAGGGAGGTGATTTTACTTGTAACGAAAATCTGGATCATGTACCATAGGCTTAACTTTGGGTAACTTTATTTATCCATCTGAAAATGTACTCAGTCTTGAATCTTGCCATTCGGGTATATTTTATTCCTGAGTATCTTCACAAAGTGATACACATACGTTTATGAATCATGAAATTATCATTTCAACGCATTCCAAAATGACATTAACGATAATCATTAATGTTCGCTGGTAAATTTGTTCTTCCAGTGTAAATTCTGGGACCCAAACTATCTACCTCTAATTACTAATATCAAGGTGTGTTCGATCGCAAGAAGGCAAAAGCTACGGCAATTGTATCTATGTTTGATTTGGTCTCAAATGATTAATTTTAATGTCTTTGAGTATAAACCATCAAGCACTACAAAGTTTTCAATTTACACTACAAAAATCAATTAAATTCCATGCATTTATGCCCATAACTCAACGTATAACTCTAACCAAACATGCTGGTAAAAGCGTCTCACACAAGTCTATGGGGTTTCGCACACAATAGCCAATGGGCCTCCATTTTGCATGAAAAAGCATGTATTTCCTAATCTGAGAAATATCATTAAGCTCACCATACTGGTACATGTTTAGGGTATATGTGTAAATTTATGCATGAAAATCATGATTAGATCCCTCTCAACATATAAATTTGCAGGTTATCACTATTTTCACTAGTTGAAAAACAAGATGACGTATGATGCACGATTTTTGGAGCAAATTTTATCACTTTTTTCACACTTTTTGACGTTTTGTGGAATCCAGCTGGTTATTCACATCACAAAAATAACTCTCTAAATACATTCCTCGTCATATTATTACTAAAAAACAGCTGTTCTATTTAATCATGCATGATGTCTAGTTCAAAAGATATGCTAATTATGGAATTTCATCAAAAATTCAAGATGGCTGCCAAAATGGACGATTTTGAACCCCATGGGACACGATTTGGCAATGGGAACATCACAATTCATTAACTATATTCAGGCGTACCCAGACACCTACCCCCTGGACAACCATCCCCGGGTAACCACCCCTAGGATAATAGGACAACCACCCTCTAGGGCAACCACCCCCTAGGGCCTAGGACGACTAGCCCCCGGGACAATTACCCTCCAGGATGATTACCCCCCCCCCGACTAACTACCCTCTAGGGCAACCACCCTCTAGGACCACTACCCCCCGGACAACTACCCTCCACACAACTACCCCCTAGGACAACCACCCCCCTAGGACAACTACCCCCCGGACAACTACCCCCAGACAACTACCCCCTAGGACAACCACCCTCTAGGACAACTACCCCCTGGACAACTACCCCCTGGACAACTACCCCAGGACAGCTACCCCCGGACAACTACCCCCCGGACAACTACCCCCTGGACAACTACCCCATAGAACAACCACCCTCTAGGACAAGTACCCCCGGACAAGTACACCCTAGGGCTATCACCCTCTAGGACAGCTAACTACCCCAATACAACTACCCTCTAGGACAACCAACCTCTAGGACAACTACCCCACGGACAACTACCCCCCCCCCGAGAACTACCCCCTAGGACAACCACCCACTAAGACAAGTACCCCCCGGACAACTACCCCCAGACAACTACCCCCTAGGACAACCACCCTCTAGGACAACTACCCCCTGGACAACTACCCCCCGGACAACTACCCCCTGGACATCTACCCCCTGGACAACTACCCCCGGACAGCTAACCCCGGACAACTACCCCCGGACAACTACCCCCTGGACAACTACCCCATAGAACAACCACCCTCTAGGACAAGTACCCCCGGACAAGTACCCCCTAGGGCAATCACCCTCTAGGACAGCTAACTACCCCCCATACAACTACCCTCTTGGACAACCAACCTCTAGGACAACTACCCCACGGACAACTACCCCCCCCCCCCCCGACAACTACCCCCTAGGACAACCACCCACTAAGACAAGTACCCCCCGGACAACTACCCCCAGACAACTACCCCATAGGACAACGACCCTCTAGGACAAGTACCCCCGGACAACTACTCCCTAGGGCAACCACCCTATAGGACAACTAACTACCCCCCATACAACTATCCTCTAGGACAACCACCCTCTAGGAAAAGTACCCCAAATTGGACTTAACATCACATTGAACAAGATTGTGCTCGTTCGCTACGCTTGCTCGCCAAAATAGAATTAACATGACCTTTTATAGCAAAATTTCTGCCCCGACATGCAACCATAAAACCCAGATAATATACCAAATTTTATTAAAAAAGAAGTGTTTGTTTTCGCTCATGCTTGCTCACTTAATTGTTCCTACTCCAACTTCCAACAATAAAACCTAGTTTATCACATTAAAAAAAAAAAAAAAAAACTAGTTTATGTATACTATCATTTAAAAAAAATAAAAAATAAAAAAAAAATTGTTTTTTTGTTGGGGGGGGGGGGGGGGGGGAAGGGTTGCTCGCTCGCTACACTCGCTGGCCGAAATGGAAGTACCACTAAAAGCACATTGAGTACGACTGAATACTCGTACTCTTAATTGTAAAATATTGCCTTAGATTTCTTCAGTGCATGAAGGCAGGTATTCCCATGTGCAATATCAACTCTCTATTGGACGTTTTGCATGGTCAACAATTAAGGGAGGGGGGGGGGGGGGACGGGAAGGAAAACAAATATTCCAGCCGTTTGTCACCCCCCCCCCCTTCCTCACGCACTCTACAATTATGCAACTCGTTACAAAGCTACCACCCAATCGAGTATTAAAGTAAACTAGCATTGTGGTTTTAAAAAAATAGTATGGGGTATACAATAATGTTCAGATGGATGAGAAAGCAACCTAGATCACAATGTTCGGAAATTTATGCCTTTTCACCATCAAGAAATTTTTGAATACTAGCAATTTGATTTTTGAAACATTTATTCCATCCAAAACGCTATCATAATCACGGAGAGTATAATCAGATCTTCACACTTTTGAAACACTTAAGATTATCATGAAACAACACAATTTTGACACTCTCATTTCATTGGCATTTGGGGCAGGGGGCACTGTGCCCTCTATTTTTGGAAAAAAAAATATCAGGCAAAGTTCTGGCAAATTTCGGGAAAAATTTCAATAAATTTGGGCAAAATTCGACAAAATCCTGTATTAAAATACCTGACACTAAGAAAAAATTGGGAAAATTAATTGAAAAAGAAAGAAAATCATGTTTACACACAACATGATTTCCCGGAATTAATGCTTTTTTGTATGTTTCACTTTCTGTGTATTATTTCAGTAACTGTTATTATTATTAACAGGAATCAATAGACATATCTGTTGGTATTGTAATAATCTTGGATAGCTCTAAAGCGCATACAGCAGTTTTAATTGATTATGCGCCATACAAGTGACAGTTATAATTATCAATGGGGGCCATAGATTCTGTCTGAATTTTACTCGCAGACCGTTGTAGATTGTTATTTTAAGTTCGCCTTTTTAGTAGGAAACATGGCAAGATATTTATTATTCGTGAAAATACATAGGCCTACTTATACTCACTCAAACCCTTGGTTGTAACCCCCAAATTTCCAGAAGATCTTACTGTGGGAGAGTAACCTTTTATACCCTTCCCAGTTGATATTTAATATTGAATATATCATAGAAATTCTCAGAACGTTACCTTTGAAAAAAAAAAATCACACAATTTTCCGCCCAAATTTGATGGAAAAATTCAACAGTACAATGCACCATCAAACACCGAGTTTAAACACCTAACTTTTAAACAAAAATGTAATACCAGGGGAAATCTCGCCCCCCCCCCTCCCCGTGCTCATGGGTATAGACACATTTAACTCACGTGGTGAGGTGAATTTTAACATTATCATGCACCAAAATCCTTCTATTTATAACCAGATTTCCAAAAAGTTCTTACCGTGGGAGGTAGATACCCCCTCCTCTGGATACTCATTATATCCTTACTGATTGTTGGTCACCCCCCCCCCCCCCCTCCACGTCCTCCCTTGGCTGAAATCAGTTTAAATGCCTTCGAGCACCTGGGAGTTGTAACTGTTGGGGGGGGGGGGGATAGTTGACCTACATGCCATGGGTGAGAGTATGTTGGTTGTTGTCCGATTAATAATTACCCTAAGTCGTTAATGTCATTACGTTAATGTATATCATTGAATACGTTTTTGAAAATTTCCGTTTATTACGAGGATACCAGATAATATGTACATATATTTAAATGTCCTCTGTATTTAGTTTTGTTTTGTTGCTGTAATGAATTTATATTGGTGGTTGATATCTTTGCCATCAAACAGGGCCTCATGGAAGACCACCACTATTGGTGAAAATGTGCTACCCTGTATAAATATCAGAAATAAATAAATAAATAAATAAACAGATAAATAAATAAATAAATGTCCGGGGGTAGTTATTTGGGCGGTAGTTACCTTAGGTGGTATTTGTCAAGAAGATGTCCTAAAGAGTGGTTGCCTTAAAAGGTTAGTTGTCTGAGGGTAGTTGTCCGGGAGGGGGGGGGGGTAGTTGTCCTAGAGGGTGGTTGTTCTAGGGGGTACTTGTCTGGGGGTGCTTGTCCGGGGGGGAAGGGGGTAGTAGTCCGGGGGGTAGTTGTCCCAGGGGGTGGTTGTCCTAGAGGGTGGTTGTCCTAGAGGATAGTTGTCCGGGGTAGGTGTCCGGGGGTAGCTGTCCGGGGGGGGGTAGTTGTCCTAGAGGGTAGCTGTCCGGGGGGGTAGTTGTCCGGGGGTAGTTGTCTTAGAGGGTGGTTGTCCTAGGGGGTAGTTGTCTGGGGGGGGGGGGTAGTCGTCCTAGAGGGTGGTTGCCCTAGGGGGTAGTTGTCCTAGGGGATAGTTGTCCTAGAGGGTGGTTATCCTAGGGGTGGTTATCCGGGGGGGGGGTGGTTGTCCAGGGGGTAGGTGTCCTAGAACCATATTCAGGCATTATAAAAAAGTTGATAAAAAAATTTATCTCGATGGTGCACGGGAACCCTCCTTTCCGACTAGACTAATTGGATTATAATTTTTTAAAGGTTTGGAACAGCTTTCTTAGATCACTTTTGATCCCGCAGGCAAATCCAAGTGTTAAATCACCATTTACAATTTTTTTGTTGATATTTCTGGAAGGAAGTGAGGGGGAGGGGGGGGGGGTCAAACCCCTAAGAAGGATTTCAGGGAGAGGCGTCCCACGTCTCTATGAAACATCCCTGCAATAGGTCCTATAGGCATGTTTATATTGTATTTTGTAAAACACAGGGGAATCTCTGCCTAAATAATCCCTTACGCTTTAGAGATCTTCTGCAATATTTTATAGGTTAAGTACTTGTATCGGAGGGAGCGTAACGACTGCGCTAGAAAATTTCCCATTTTGACAAGCGAAATTTGCATTTTAAACCACTTAAAGGCCTGAACAGGATAATGCAGCCCTTACTCATTATTTGCTATACATTTTTTTTTTTCATTCGTTGGAATTTCCGGGGGAGGAAACCAAAACCTACATCCCAATTGCAACAACAACCCTAATTCTGTACTTTTGACGAAATAAATTAAGCCCGAGCAATTAGCCAGAGCAAATGTCGGATCACCGTTTCATGTGCTTCGTTTCATACAATGTTTGTCTCCTCTTAATCTGCCCCCTTTCATTCCCCATTGTTATAATAAATCACTATTCTACATTATAAAACGGGTTCAAGAATGTAGCCATCCTGATTGGTCAAATAACATCACGTGACCGTGCAAAAAAAAAGTGATAACGCACGGCGAGGGGACTAACGCACGGCTAATCGGGATCAAACACTAAGATTGTAAGAAAACACTAAAATTGTAGACCCGTTTTATAAAACTATTAATACATGGTTGTGAGTTCGTGCGTTAGTGCGATCCAGCAACACGCAGGTTTTTATCGTGGTGTCTAACACACTCGGCTACGCCTCGTGTGTTAGTACACCACGATAAAAACCTTTGTGTTGCCAGATCGCACTAACGCACTCCCAACCATGTATTAATAGTATAGTGGCGTACCCTGGATTTCATTTCATTTCATTTCATTTCATTTCATTTATTTCCACTTCCAACAAATTAAATGCACAGTTTTACATCGTACATAGCAAATCAATGAAACTTTACAATCATTGGTTACAGTGTAAAACAGACATAAAAAACATAAACTAGGTTGGTCGCGGAGGGGACTGCTAAAAAGCTGGGCTTGTAGATTGCAGCCCCCTATAACTTATAATTGCAAAAATAGTGTATCGTTGAAAAGGGAACATATTTGTACATAAACCAGATAAACAAAACATAAGAGGAGTGAAAGAGACAGGAAAGGAAGGGAGACAAGGAACGAGAGAGGTAGGACTCTTACCTATAGACACACACAACAAAACACGGATTTTATACAAGGGGGGGGGGGGGGCAAAATTTGTCAATTCTGCTTGGAGGGAGACCCGTAATTTTTTCTTCTCGCCAGCCCTCCAAAACTCGCTCAGTGGGGGGAGGGGGGGGGGGGGGGGGCTGAGTGGCAAAAAAATCCCAGCGCTCCAGAAGTCGCTCAATGGGGGGGGGGGGGTATCAGATTTTATAGGGGTCCAGAATTCTCTGACAATTAAGCAACAAAACCAAAAAAAAAAAAAATCTAAAAGGGGGGGGGGGGGGAGAAATTTCTGTCAAAACTTGTCAGGGGTACGCTAGTGCTCTTCCACCAAACCTAAGGATGCATGAATTTTTCCTGAAGCAACATTGTGCACATTGGTGATTCCGTGATATGTGTCTCGTACGACTTTGTTTTTAATCCTCTTATTTATGGTTATTTATTTCTAAACATTTTAAAACTTTTGATAATACCTTGGCTAATGTTTCTTTTGCTACTTCTGCCACAACTCAATGGTCGTATCAAGAAATATTCCATTGTTGTTCTTGATATTGTTGTTATCATTATTATCATTGCTAATAAAATTATTATTACTATTATTACTACTACCATTTTATTAAAATATTTGTTATTTTATTTATTTTATTTATTATCATTGCTAATAAAATTATTATTACTATTATTACTACTATCATTTTACTAAAATATTTATTATTTTTACCTATACAGGGCATTTTAGCCGCAAAATAAAAAACCGTATTTTGCGCGCTCCTCCGAATCTGTCACCGGAGCGGGCAATATTTGCCATATTGCCCCAGAGCCCTACAGGGCTCTATGTATTGCCCTCTTCCGGGTTTTCCACATAGTCCACTGTACTAAAAAAGAGGGCAACATTGGCCATATATGCATTATAGGATCTCTATGGCCATATGATTCCACCCTTTATTGTCAGTGCGCGTTAAAGTGTACAAAGGCTTAAACAATGGATACGCGCGGTAACAATTTACGTCACAATTGCTTGGCCAAGATTACATACCTGTATGAATAACCTGAAATCAGAGGGTCCGACAGGCAAACAGAAATGTCATTGCTACAAAATAGGCATATGCATGATATAGGTAATAACGATAATATTGACTGGCTCTACTTTTGGGGGAATATCGAAAATGTTGCCCTTAAAAGAACAATACTGCCCCCGTCTTCGACTCGGGGCAATATGATTCTGTTGCGGGCAACATATTCGATATCCCCCTCAAGGCCAGTCAATATTTATATAATACTGAATGGCCTTGAGTGGGATACAAGGTTATATCGAGTGCGATATATCGGGGGGGGGGGGGGGTCACTCGGAAATGTTGTTGGTACCCATGCGTGTCCAAAAAAACGTCGAATAAGGGTCGGATTTCCGACCCAAGGCGTCGACGACGTCTTTGGGAAAAAGGGGTATTTTTCAGTCTCACATTCGACGTTTTTTGAGAAAAAGGGTTACCATTCAGCTAGTTCTTCGACGTTTTTTAGTAATTCCTATCTTGTGTATACATTACATGCGGTATATTGCGTAGATTCTTGTGTCCATCCGCGCGCATACATCGTACAGTATATTGCATGGCATTTTCACGTTACGCACGCTCATCCTGTATCATTGTCATGATTGTGCATATCGTATTGCATTCACAGGTGGTGCTATACTACATAGAGACTGTTCAAGTGCATTATCTTGTCAATGTACCCTCTTTGCGCTGGCACAGTGCACAGGGCCTATGCAGTGCAGTATGCGTATACATAAGCTGTCTGCTACATGTTGTCAATTCGATCACGCAAGACAGAAATCACAACCCCAATTACTGGTATTCGGCTTTCAAGAAGTAGTTGTAGCTTCTAGAAATGAGTCCAAAATCAGTTTTATTCTCATTTCCCATGATCCAGGTAATGTAGAATTAGTATTTTGTTGATTAATTGATGTAAAACGGTGAGCAAGAAAACCTGCTGGAAAGTAAATTCCAATGGGAGCAGGGGGACTTCTTCCCCAGCCCTAGGGGCCTAACTTTTGGTGATTACTGGTAGTGTGGCGCATTCACTCAATGCAAACTGAAAAGTACTTGACCAAGCATTTTTTTATTAGTTTTTTTTTAGAACTCTTTAGCTTCATCTTAGGTCTTTTTTTGTCATTTATCTGTGATTGACTGCATATGGTCTAGATATTTTTTTAATGGAATTAAGAACAGGTGAAGAAGCATATTTTTCCATATCCATGAAATTCCAGGGAAGTTACTTTGACTTTGTCCAACTCTCAACTGTGTGTTTGTAGTTGGAATTGCCTGTCCAGAGTACCACTGTACCTATATCATGTATACCTGAGTTGAAATTTTGTCTGTATTGATGGAAAACAGGCTGGGGTCGCAGAGCGTTTTTGAAAGTGGGGGGGGGGGGGGGCTGATTTAATTTCCCTTGAATAATGACAATTTTGAACCTTTTTCGGGGGATTTTTTTAAACGTGTCCACTCAAAAAAGTGTGGGGGGGGGGGCAGCCCCCCTCCCCCCCCCCACCTGTTCCGCTGCCCATGACAGGGGTGTCTGTCAGAGAATTTTTGAGTAAAAAAGATGCCCCAATAATGGTGATGACCTTTTTTTTTTTTTTTTTGTCTGAAATGTGCTTCAGCCCCCCCCCCCACTTAAAAAAAGCTTCTACGCCCTTGCATTAGTACGTTTTACATTGTTCTACGCCATTTACGTCGTTTATTTTACATTGTCATACTCCATTTAGGGGTATATTTTACATAATCTTACGCCATTTATGCCATTTAGGGGTATATTTTACATAATCTTACGCCATTTACGCCATTTAGGGGTAGAATTTGACGCCAAGGATATCGCCCCCCGGGGGCGATATACCCTGTGTCCCACGAAAGAAAAGTCATTCAATATTATCATTATTAATTGTATGAATCCTAGTTCCTGAATTTTCACCAATACATGTCCTTTATGTTTTTGTATTGACTTCAACATAAACAGATAAAAACAGAGGTAGAGAAATATTATCTTAGTAGGTGTTGTATAAATCTTCATATCTCATGGTTTGGTGTGCGCGCGACGCGTAAAAAAGTGAATACGCGTCTAAATGCGCAAAAGCTAAGACAATGGATGTATGCGCAGCCCTGCGATCCGATTGCTCTGCGACTGCGAGCCCAATCGGATCGCAGTCGCAACACATCGCAGACTGTACGATTCCACTAAAACCTATATCCGATGATTTTGAAGCGCGTGCGTATTTTGCATCGGAGTAACCATTTTCATCATGTCCTGTATATTATATCAATTAAGAAGACAAGACTATCTTTTCTGAAAATAACATTGATTTACAAAACAAATTGGGCTGTTTTACAGTCGGGAAAAGGGTAGGGGAGATCCAGGAGAGTTGAGCCACTTTTTTCATAATGGGTCATATTTCCCCAAACCTGCATTGTGGGTTGGACAATTTCTTCTCATTTGAAATTTAGCTCCTATGTTATAATACAATGTGGGTTATGATATTCAAGGTGATTGCATTTCAGAGTAGTAGTCCGTATCAAAAAAAAAAATTGTCGAATGGTGCAAGTCTCCCGCAGGATGAGGAGAGTTGAGCATACTCATAATGAGAGTTGAGCCACCCATGGGAGACTTGTGCCACCTTGTAAATGGGAGTAGGGAAAGACATGTTTCGCTTGTGGATTGGCCTGCATTGCCTAGTATAAAGTGCTGGTATAATCGCCATAATAATATGCATGATTTCGTAAATGGAAATACAATGACATTAAATGGTAAACTATTAATTATTTCAGGCAGCAAATGGATCTGTTTTCCAAATTGTAGACGTATCTTTGATACATCGATCTATGCTGACTTAAAGATGGATAGCTGGGGCTGGGGCATTTGTAACAAAATTAATAAATAATTACGGAACATATTCATCCGCGCAATCAATCCCATTGCATGAGTTATACTCATGTATTTTTTTTTTATCAGCGATAGCCAGTGTCATTTTTTAATTACTCAACATAAAAAAAATCAAAACTTTCACCACAATGCACACATACGATGGAACCCTTAGATATAAACATTGAAGACATAAAACCATTTTCGTATAGCCATGATATAGAGTTCTAACTTAGAACCACATGTATTATGGTACCTGGCTACCTGCTGTTTCAAGTAACAAGAAACAGTGTCGGTTAAAAAGTACAATGAACTCATGTCTGCGTTGGAGAGGGACTTCGAAAAACATATTCCAGTTTCTGGTGCGGTTCTTTTTTTCAACATTGAAATGTTGGATTTTGAATTGTTGGTGTGTGACCTCCAAATTCACGGTAGGTCAGGTATAATCAATGAACATGAAGGCGGCTTCTCAAAGGACAGTGTATACTGACTCAATCAGACTCACAATCAAGGTATTGAAGAATGTTCTACTGTTAATGAATAGAATCAACGAAATATGCAGTCTAGACATATTCAATACAAGAACCCATTGACATTGAACATGATCCTTGCATATAACAGACTGAATATTTCAAATGGAAGGTCCAGATTGAACTGATTAACTAATGATGTTTCTAGGATGCTAGGTATTTGCAACACATGGAATCCAAAACGAAAATGATTGAAATACAAGTTGGTAGATATAGTTGGCTACTGTTTTCTACGTAGAGATAGATGTTATGATCCTATGAAATGTACAATTATATATATAAGAATGTTTGATGCACGACTTTCCGAGCTCGCCTTAGGTAGTTTAGCGAAATGTCGTGGTGCATAAGAACGCATCCGGAACTGACGCGTTCTTATAATCAATATCAGAAATTAAAGACCTGAATGATGATGGAAAAATCTACTTATAATTTAAGGGCAAGGAAAACGAGAGAAATGAACTTGTATAAGATAATGAGAAATGCAGTTTTGAATGTCTTGAATTTTCGAATTGAAAACTACATTTAGAACTAAAGACAAAAAGACCCCTTCATATGTAATGATATTAAATTGTTCCCATGATTATTTTCTAGATATGCAGCAAATAACTATTGTAGCGAAGAGACAAGTATATAGTACAATGAGGGGATTTTTACTTTTAGAATATCTTATTATGATATCATTAACTCATCAACCCAAATCAAATCAATACTAACATTTGTCCTTGCTGTCGGCCTGAGACCTGTAATAGCCGCCTATGCATAATAACACTTTACTTTGTCATTGAGGACAATTGAAGTTTAACAGGGGATTTGCAGTTGGGCTCTCTCTCTCCTAATTCTTCTTTATATCAATAGTCAATAGACTTCCTGTCTTTTCATCATAACAACAAACGCTGGCGCGGATCGACCGCACGTATAAAGCCGCCCCTCCCATTATTCCTCCGTCCCACGCATTCAACTCAACAAAATAGGTCCGATCCCCATTATTATTTCTCCGAAGAACTATAGCTCTATGCAAAATTTGAGACAAGCCATTCACTGTTCAAAGTAGCCTTTCAATGAACAGACTACGGGCTTCAGTGTATGATACATTATCTTGAAATATATCAAACCCTAACTGATGTAATGGCAGGACCCTATCAAAAAAAGTATTAATAATGTAGCTTTCAATGCTGGGTTAGTAATTAATTTGCCCCAAGCCTCATCAGTATAAATACTGATGAGGCTACCCATCAAATGTCAATATAGACATGATTTTTATTTATCAGTATTGTCATTGTTGTTATCGTGATTATTATGATTAAGATTGTGATTAGCTTTAGCCTTATGGTTTTGATGTTGTTGTTATTATTTATTATTATTATCATCATCACCATCATCATAGTCATAATGGTACTGGAGCTATTTCTTACATCACATGTGTTGATTTTCGGGGGTAGTGTATTAAAGTAGATATTCATTGATTTTTAAAACTGACTTAATTTTCATTATTGCGTAGGTGAAGCTTAGACCGGACAAGTTTGTCAAAATTCGACGCTTGCAAACATTCGAAGTAATGATTATTATCAATTACAAATTGCTAAAATACAGCCCCGACATAGCACCTGAACAGCTCTCCGAAAGCCGCTGAAATGTGTGACATCAAAGGGAGGACGTTAATTGCACAAGCAGACGATGTCCCATAACATCTCACATATTTTAAGTGCCTGTTTTGTCATCTTCTCTTCAGTTATTTCACTTCACTAGCATTAGTCTATTATGTTTAATCCATATATTGCCTCACTCTAAACCCCGTGCATGGGTTTATTTGGATGGAAAATGAAGCGTTACAAGAATAAAGGAATCAGTTGCTTGTAAACAAAATAGACGCCATTTCATTCACAGCTGCATACACAGCTGGACGTTCGGCGTTGAATGAGGGATAAATACCGTACTTGCCATCATTCAGCGGGCTTTTCAATTTGAAAGTGTGGTTTCTTTGATTGTTCATTAACCCTCATCCTATATATTTACAAACAAAAGATTTCAGTAATCAGAATCTGTTTCATTCGCATTTTAGAATGGTGTGAAATATGGGCACGTTTGAATACACTAAATTCTTTATAATTTGAGAAATAACTGCACAGCACTTATGTTCATTCTTTATGGGACGTCGTTCTGCTTGGACAGGATTGTTCCCTTTATTAAAGTCATTGAAACATTGCTATTTTTTTGGCGAAGCGCTTGTATATCGCAGATGCTGGGAGGTAGTTTTATTTGTATTATTGTTTAATTACCTGATATGTAGTGGACTTTAAACTGATACGATTGCTATCTGTTAACTTGCCAGTTTCTAGTGATACATTATTTATCATATTTGTGATTTTCTTTGAATGTGTACTTTAAAGAAGTGAAACTTATTGAGCCATATGAGTAGAGCATGGCGTGGTATTTCAACATTGGCGTAGCCAGGATTTTTCAATGGGGGGGGGGGGGGGGCAGACGTGAAGGATCCAAAAGCGTAGCCAGGATTTCATTTTAGGGGGATTGGGTTGTGAGAACGCGAAGCGTGCGAAATTGGTGATTAGCACGCAAAGCGTGAAAAGAGGGGGAGTTTGAGAGAAAGATAACGGCTCGCAGCACCTTTTTTTAGGCGGAAAGTTAGTTCGACGCCCGGACCGCTTTTCAATTATTTGGACGCAATAATGCAATGTAACAGGGGTGGGTGCAGGGAGGGGGGACTTTCCCCCTCCCGCGCGAAGCGCGAAAGCTATGACGTTTTAACAAATTTGAGAGAAAGATAACAGCTCGTAGCAAACAATTTTTTTTGGCGGAAAGTTATAGTTCGACGCTCGGACTGCATTTCAATAATTTGGACGCAATATTTTACTGTATGTAATAGGTGTGGGTGCAGGGAAGGGGGAGTTATTTCGCCCTTCCCGCGCGAAGCGCGAAAACTTTGACGTTTTAGCAAATTGTGATTGAAAGGTAACGACTCGTAGCGCCATTTTAGTTTTTTTTTTGTCTCACTTCTGCTTTTTCGTTCTCACTTTTTTTTTAGGGGCTGAATAGGGGGCCAGTGCCCCCCTGGGCCCCCCTGGCTACGCCTATGTATTTCAAGTATACAGTCGGAGATTAAAAACCATTAAATAGGAAAGGGACAGTACAGATTTTCCTAGATTTCGCCTTCAAATGGTATTAAAGTGGCAAAACAAAAGCTTATGAAAGATAAGGGATCTTGTAGTCCAGACAGAAAGAGGAATGAAGATTGAATCAACGCCGATATCCAGGGGCATCGCTAGAACATTTGAATGGGGATGGGGTGGGACACCCAAATTTGCCATCAAAATTTTGGGTTTGACACCCAAATTTGCCAACAGATTTTTAGGGTGTGACACCCAAATTTGCCCAAAAATGCTACACGGTACACCCTATTCACATAATGATACAAGAAAATCGCATATAGTGTAGAAGTCATGATCATACGGGCCCATTTTTGGAAGGGGATAGGCTTTAATACGCCTTTTACCCGAATATCAACTTTTCAACTTCTAAATTAAAAAAACAAACAAAACAAAACAAAACAAAAACAACAACAACAACAACAACAAACTTTTCTTAGTAAAAATGTACAGAAGTTACATATCAGGAAACCTCACTACCCAAATATGTGGATATTCTGGCACCTCTCTACCCGAATATGAAGTGTGGTGGCTGGCCACATCGGAACTTTGAAAATCCTCGGGAGGGGGCTATGTACAGCCCATTTCCGAAGGGGACGCATTTTGCCCGAATATTATCTATTCACTTTTTGAGAGCGAGGAAAAAAAAAAAAAAAAAAAAAAAAAAAAAGCTTTTCCTTCTTTTTCTTTGCTTCCCTTTTCCTTACCCTCTTTTCTTTCTGTTTTAGTTTTCCTTTCCTTTTCCTTTTCTCCCCCTTTCCCTTTTCCTTTCTCTTTTCTCCTTTTTCTTTTCTCTTTCCTCTTCCCTCTCCCCATTTTCTCCCTCATTTTTTTGCCGACAGAGGTAGCACATTTGCCGACAGCAATTTTGAGTGGGAGTATGATTTTTCAAGCCCCCCCCCCCCCCATCGACGCCGCTGCCGATAACTCTTATCGTCATATTTTTAAAGTCGGCATTATTTTGAAATTAGCTTACGATTCATTTACCATTCATTTTGGGCGTGAAATGGAATGTTTTCTCGTGTGACTGAGAAAAAATACAGTGAATTATACAATTTTCATATACATATTATTACTTTTTGCCGGGGTCCGTTTTATTGCCCCCCCCCCTTTTCCCATTCCTCGATGGACCCTACAGATCTAGAGGGCCAGCGGTTCCCCATAAACTTACTTCCAGTTCAAAGCGCTGTCGGCGAAAATATAAAACGTTTTCTTTTTCCTGACAATTCTAGATGATTTGCATCTGCTATCATTTTGGTTGTTGTTGGTCCTAACCCCCTCTCCCTCTTCCCTCGAGAACCTTGGGAAAGCCTTTGGTGTATTCCCAATATCATATGCCTATAGTTAGAATTTAATGTTGGCTATTTTTTCTCCTTTCCACTGCTTAAATTTTAGGTTCCACACTCGCCACAAATATATCTGGGAAATTTGTTTCTGCTACCCCCCACCAAAAAAAAAAATAGTGGAAAGTTAATATTCGGACAAAAGGCACCCCTTCGATAATGGGCTGCGCCCCCCCCCCCCCCCCCTGATGATTTTTTAAGTTCCGATATTCGGGCAACAATGCAACACTTCATATTCAGGTAGCGAGGTGCCAGAATATTCAAATATTTGGGCAGCCAGGATAATTATGTAACTTCTGTATTTAGATTAGAATAGTGGCCGCCTGGCCGGTATGATCAAGCTCTCTCTATGTGTAAGTGTGTGTGTGTGGGGGGGGGGGGGGGGGGATTAGGGTATAGCCACTGAACTCTGTGGGTACAGCTTAGGGTGCGGCATTTTTTGTAGGCAAATTTGAGTGTCAGACCTTAAAGATTTGTCGGAAAATTTTTGCGTCATCCCCTTCCCATTCAAAATTTTCTAGCGACGTCTCTGCAGAAAGTGAAACTAGTATACGATAATTAGAAATAGTTTTTTATGTCTTTTTAAATTATCGAATTGAAAATTACATTTAAAACTAAATACCAAAAAGAGCCCTTTGCATGCAATAATATTTGTCCGCATGAGCATTTTTTTTTTAGAGTGCGTGTCGTTCTAGCTTGATCTAATCTAGATATGCAGCAAAAAAGTAGCGAAGAGGCAAGTATGGTATAATGAGGGGATTTTTACTCTAGAATATATCATGAATCCATCAAATCAAATCAAATCAATACTATCATCAGTCCATGCTGTCGGCCTGAGTCCTGTAATAGCCGCCTATGCATAACATGTTGTTATGTCACTGAGGGAAGTTCAGTTTATACAGGGACTAGCAGTAGGGCTCTCTCTCTCCTATTACTTCTTTATATCAGTAGTCAATAGACTTCCTGTCTTTTCATCATAAGAACAAACGCTGACGCTGCTCGAACGCAGCCGTCTCCCCATTATTCCTCCGTCCTACATGCATTCAACTCAACACAATAGGTCCGATCCCCCATTATTATTTCTTCTTCGAACTATATAGCTCTATGCAAAATTTGAGACAAGCCTTTCACTGAAGTAGCTTTTCATTGCACAGAGTAGGGGCTTCAGTGTATGATACATATCTTGAAATATATCAAACCCTAACTGATGGCAGCACCCTATAAAAAAGTGCTTAACTAAAGGCCACGTGCAGTTGATATGATTCCCCCTCTGTTTTTCTATAGTCTTCTTTATCTTATTTTCTTGACTTCTCCTGTTTTCAATACTTTTTCCATTTCTTCTCTTTCGTTCTTTGTCTCTCCATATCATTTATAATTTCCTCGAATAAGGGGATTAAATAATCCCAGACTGATGTACATGGTTATTTTTAACTTAATTTCCATGACGATGGAAGGATCATACAAGCTAAAACAATATATTTGTGGCTATCGTAATTACGACTCTGTTTTATGTTATTAAACATTGACGTCGATCAATTACATTGCAATGTTTTTAAGTCATCTTTATTCTGAAAATCAGACAAAACTCACGAATTTTTTTCATATTCCGGGGAGGAAAACACATCAGGAAAAACTTTCTTGGCCCTGTAGCTTGATTCCTTCGCCACCCCATAGTATTTCAGAATACGGCCAGTCAGCAGTATTCTGAAAAACTATTTCCAGGTAGAGAAAAATTGTTAATCTTAATCCTGCCCCTAACTCCCTTCCCCATACTTCCCCTATTAAAGTCTGCGACACAAACTCTATTTTGACTTGGACCGTTTTGTCAATTTCTTACTGGAGTTCTAAATCTACGGCTCATAATTTTCTTCAAGTTAAAATCAATGTGGGCGAAAATATAATTCCTTTTCATTTCCCTGACAATTCGAGATAATTTGCATCTGCCATCACAACATTGTTTTCCTAACTCCCTCCCTTTCCCCTCGAGAACCTTGGGAAGTCATGTGGTGCATTCCCAATGTCATATACATGTACCTAGTTAAAAGTATAAGTTGGATATTATTTCCCCCTTCCCTCTGTGTGGGTGTGTGTGTGTGTGTGTGTGTGTGTGCGTGTGACACCCGCCACAAATACGATATCTGGGGAATTTTGTTGCTCCTAGACGCCCCCCCCCCAACACACACAGACACCAAATGCCCCTCGGGTTTAGCGCCCTTGGAGGGTAGGCAGAGGCGGCGCGCTCTCGTGGGAGCAGGGGGGGGGGGGGACCACTTTTGAAGTACCTTTTTTCTGAAAACTGTTCCCCTTCTCTCTTATAGGTGCCCTTTTCTCCTTTTGATAAATGCCCCTAATTCTGTCTAATTTGTGCCCTTTTCTCATTTGATAAGAGCATTTATGCTTCTGATAGGTGCCCCTTTTCCCTTCTAATACGTGCCCTTTTCCCCCTTCTGATAATTACCCCTTTCTCTACGTAATATGTGCCCTCTTAAAGCACGAATTAAAATATCTTTCGACATTCCCCAAATTAAGTTTCTCTTGTCATTTTCATTATATCGCCGTAAAAAAATGCACAAACATAGGACTTCAACGTTACGAAAAAGTCTGAAAACTTTTGCTCCTCGCTTCGCTCGCACATGGATCATTAGACTATCACACATTACTGCCAGTTAGGGAAGCTGAAACATGTCCAGAACCACAATAAAAAGGAAGAAGATGATTGCTTGATATGTGTTAATCATGTTCGGGGAGGGGGCAGGACTTCTATTTTGAATTTTCACTTCTAATTTTGACTAAATTATATTCACCGGCTTGCATGCACAAGCTTAAAAATAAACCGACTTTAATTTGTCAAGAACTTCAAGACCCACCCCTTCCCACTCCCGAATTTTTCACACCCGTAAATAAAAGAACAGATCACTTATGATCAAATCCTGGCGTATGGCCATATTTTCTCGTGGGAGGGGCTGATGCCTTTCAACCGAGTATCATGTTTGCATGTAATCTAAAAATGAAAATAAATGAATAAATTGCGAGCCAGCGAATTCGCATACTTTTCGTAATGATTTTTTTTCTTTTCTTTTCACCCTCTTTCACCTTCTCTTTTTTCTCTGTTATGTGACTGAAAAGGAAGGGGAGGGGTGTATTCGCGTGTATTGCGAGTATTGCGGCGGGGACCCTTGGACAGGGCCCTTTAAACAAAAAACGTCCTTGAACATGTGTGACCCGGCACCACAAAACCACCAAAAAGTCCCCCCCCCCCGAAAAAACAAACAAACAAACAAACAAACAAACAAAAAACAACAACAACAACAAAACAAACAAAACACACAAACAAACAAATCTGAATTTATTCTATTTGGATAGAACAAAGTCTCAGCTTTAAACTTGAAACTTTATAACCCTTTTGATTTAGCGAACGAAAAGAGCTTGTAAGATAGGTTTGCTGGTATCAGTTAGGGAGGAAATGAGCTCTAAAGTTGAGGCCTATATTTGATTTGATTGATTTACATACATACATACAGCGCCTTTCCATATAAACATGCTCAAGGCGCTTTACAATAAGAAAAAATGAAACAAAGTAATTATTTTGCTCTCCAAGTGCACACAACCAAATCCAATCATAGAGAAAACAAATAAGTCTTAAAGGTCATGTCAAGTTTTGGTAAGCCCTCAAAAACTGTTCGTCAGATTTCTTCAATTTTTGTTGATAAATAGCGAGATACTAGCAATACTAAGACACTGTGAAGATTTCGCCTCCTAAAGTTCAATATTAAACAAATAAGAGGCAAAAACTAATTTATGTGCCGGGACAGGCACGTAAAATCCCAACAAAGGTAGCATGTGCTATACACTGTAAACACACGTGTAAAACCAATGATGAGTAGCGCACACACGCTGTCTCTATGCGAAGCCCCAAGATTGCTGTGCGGGGAGCCGTCGGGGTGGAAGGGTCGTAGCATAATGGCATGTGATCAAGCATTCCTTACAGATATTTAAACTGAAATTCACCAGAAATCATAAATGGAATACCAAATGATCTCTTACAGACATCTTTTGATACAAGGAGAACAACATGAGACTATGTTTAACATGTTTCTTTCCAATTTCCTTTTTGCTTCCAATACTGTACATGAGCTTTAAGATTTCTTTTGAAAGATTCAGCTGAAGGGCAGGAACGAATGTTTAAGGGTAGACTATTCTTATTTTATTTACCAATTATAAAAACATATATATAATAACATACATGATAACATGAGAAAATAATATTGGAAGGATCGCCTTGCTCAGCCATTGCAGCTCAGCTGTTCTACAGAGGGGCCATTCAAGCGTGCGGGAGCAAGAAAACAAGAAAGAAAATCAATAGAGAGTGAATCAAAAGGCCATAGCAACCGCCATGAAATGAATTGTCGGATTGGGTTGATATTTTGTAGGAGTGTTAAACATAGGTTATTCATTGTATTACCAAGAGTTCAAATTGTGAACATTAGTCATTCGAAAGTTGTTATGATGCACATGACTCGGAGTGTTCTAAGAACACTCTCCATTGTGGAGAGATTATTAAGCGCGCCTCGCCGGTGGCCTGACACCTGCACTAGACAATGCCTATTCACTCCGTTGGGATGTCTTTCTTTGTTCCCTGTTACATAATACTGGTTTGTTACCTGTATCGTCCTTCTGTTATCATACACTGAACTTGCAATTTAGCCTATAATTAACTTAACC
>CM046844.1:3659176-3720321 GCA_025618425.1 Heliocidaris tuberculata | reverse complement strand
CATGTACTTACACTCGAAAATCATGAGGTTTCCAAGTGTTAAGGATGTTATATGTCCACTAAACATGTAATCTCCACACATTTTAATTCCACTCAATCGAGATCCAGATTTCATCCACAAAGAAAAGGAAATGCAAAGTCTCTCATATATTGTATCGGTGGCCTGTAAATGGTTAGGGAAATAAGAATAAAAAAGAATTATTGAATAGAAAACTAGATAAGAAAAATGATCATCGTTCAATATAAGCAACAACAAAAAAAATATATAAGGGAAACTTTTTATTCTCTATCCGTTTGCGAAGCGCAGATAGACCATGAATGTTTTTTTCACATTTGACAGCAGAAAAATCAAAATTATGCAGCAAATATGTGTGCGGGAATGACAAACCTTTCAGACAGCATGGAAGCATACCTTGTTTTATAATGTTCTCACTACATGAGTGCGAGTCAGAGCAAAAACGACACTTTTAAAATTTCCTAAGAGTGAACTGCCTTAGAGTGGACTGTAAATATGTACCTATTTGGTATGCAGTTGAAAAGAGTTTCCCCCGCTTCTTCCGGGACAACATTCGTCGTGGATAATATTTCATGGTTGGCTGCACAGGGGTTATTGTAACTGGGTCAAAACCCACTTGCGCCTTTCCTCTACCATGTTTTATTGAGTATACGAATTTGCCGGGGATGACAATTTTAGACGAGTTTTTTTTCCAGGAGCCAAATATTCGACAGGACCCATGGCTGTTTTCCATTCCTGATGATTTTGAATCTGAGCCTTTTCCAAGAGATTAATCCCACCTGAAATCCTTTTTCTAACTAAGGTATACAAGACCCATCAATCCTAAGTTAAACAATTTTGACAGCTAAACAATTGCCTCCTAAAACAAAACAAGAGGCAATTTTAAAAATGTTAATTTATTCTGAATATGTCTTACCTCGGTCGTGCATTCGCTGGGAGGCGGTAGTACAGGAAGTGCAGTGCCTAACATGGTGATATTCGCATGATGTAGACAGTCGCCAAAATTATGCAAAATCTCCGGAAGACGATAGTCCTGAATAGTTATAAATATCCAAAGAAGGCGAATAAAAGCATTGAAGCATATGTTTAAAGCACAGCTTTATTCAAATGTACTCATAATTATTTGGTACAATGGTAGATATGGTTATTGTCTCAACACTGAATATTTTCAACATAGTCAGTGCATCGTGACATCATCTAGGCGCCATTTTGTAAAATTCCGACATATGCTATATCTCCGCGCAAAATCTGAAAATGCTCAAAAATGGATCATTAAAAAAATCTAGGATCATTAAAAAAATTTCCGCGCGTGCGCGCGCGTCATTGACCGAAAGTGCTTTACACAGCATAAAAATGACTAATATTTGACCTTTTTAGCATTTCAATTCATCTTATAAGATTTCTAGAATATTTTCTTGAATGCGCACGTACACGCATGTCTTAAATAGACTGAGATGGACTTCGCATGTGTTATAGGGTATTGTTAAATATTTGCAAATGGCGCGTGCATTACTACCCTCTAGTAGTAGTATAGTAGTAGATAATAATAATAATAATAAAATAATAATAATAATAATAATAATAATAATAATAATAATAATGGCTACTTATATAGCGCTCATATCCGTCACGCAGTGACGCTCGTGGAGCTTAGACATTATTACCCTGGTTATAGCCTGGTTATAGTAACTAGCGCTCAAGCACATCAGGTACCAATTCATACCTGGGTGGAGAGTGGCAAGCTTAGATTAGAGTCTTGCCAAAGGACCTTAGTGCCGTGGTGGGATTCGAACCCCGTACCTTGTGATCTGCAGTCCGGTGACTTATCCACTAAACCACAACATCTCTACACGCGCACGCACGCAATAATACGCGCATGTGCGCACAAGTGTGATAATGTTTGAATTGCTTTAGGTTTGACTTTTCATATGTTTCAGATCATTTTCAATCATTTAAAGTGTCTTATGCGTGAAAACATATAATCACGCGCATTACGCGCATGCGCACGAACATGTAAAAAATGCCGTTATTGGTCCATAATTGATTCTACAGTTGATTTCACACCATTTTGACCTTTGAAGACACTGCATTCTGCACGCGAATATGCGTTTATGTTAGGAACATGCCTACATCGTACTTTTAAAAAAAATCTGTTCCACAGACCACCTGTATAGTTGTACTTGTTCAACTCTAGTGATATATTTCTTGTTTCCACTTTCTTGTACGCACAATATCTCGAAAACAGCTTTTGGAATGTGGGATGACCGCTGAAATTCTCACTTTTCGTGGTCTGTGATTTCGCCCCACCCAATTTCACCTTGTAAATGTTACTAAAAAGCAAAAACACTAATGGCATATGTTGTCATTTGCAAAAAGTGCAATTTTGTTTGATTTTTTTTTTTTTTTTTTTTTGTAGCAAAAAACTGAGCTCCCAATCTTCTTGACCACGTGGAGTTCAGCCACAGAGTTCAGCACATCATTCCCACCACAATATGTATTTGATGATAAATTCATCTTACCGTATATCCGAATAGATTCTACATCCAAAAACGGCAGTAAACAGGTAAATGCCTCACTGGGTTGCTTATTTCAAGATTGGAAACAGTTTAGGCTGAAATATCGTCATTTTTTATTTGATGGTAAATTCATTTTATCGTATATTTGAGTAGATTCTAAATCCATTTTGTTTTCTTTAAAGAAAAAAAAAAGAAAAAAACTTTCCGGAATCTGCTCAGTGAGAGCAGAGTCTATTGTAAAAGTACATGTATGTTTTTAAACCCCAACCAGACGGATTTTATTGATTATAACTAGATCAGCCGACAAGCTTAATTTGTTAATATTGTGCTGATGAATGTTGGCCCAGTACTCTCACTCTTCCCCTTTCAGGGGCACGTATAGGGGCGTTAATCCTTGATTCCGTTAATCATGTGCTGGAGTCATGGGCGTAGATAGGGGGCGATGGGGCGATATGAAATGTGAATGCAGTGAATTAGTTTAAATATCATTGTAGAAAAAAAAATGAAATGACTGGAGTTGATAGCGCGAGGAGGGGGGGGTATGTGAATGAATTAATTAATTATATTTTAGTGGTAGAAAAAATGAAATCAATGGAGCCACGTTCGTAGATAGCGGCGGGGGAGGGGGGGGGGATTGGAGGATGGGGATTTGTGAATGTATCTATTAATTTATTGTAATTGTAGAAATATATTAGAGTATGCAGCCCACTGCTTCCTGCCTAATACGTCTATTCATACATACTCGAATGGCCCATCCCGGGAGATAAAGATACCTCTCCATGCAATTTCAAATAATAAATCTTTTTTTTTCTATATACATGTACGTGGTAGGATACAGGGTTATGATATCTTATTTGCGAGAGAGAGTGACCAAATATTTTGAGTCTCTTATTCCTACCAATAGCTGGGATGATGTATTAGGTATTCACATAGTGCATAAAAAATAAGAATTGAACGACTGGGTTCTTTTCTGTACTAGACTCTTTGGCGGGCCGTATGAAATCGTCTCTCTTTTTTTTTTCTGTATTGTTTTTCTCATTCTTTCCTCACCATCTTTCATCTTTATCATTCTCATATTCTGCTTCCGCATGACTGTATTCTTACGGGCACATTTTCTCGAAGGGAGCTGAAGCATTTTGCCCCAATAATAAATTTCCAGGTTTTCCTTCTTTTCTTTTCCTTCCCTTTTCCTTTCCTTATTTTCTGAATGTTTTCCTTTTCGTTTCGTTTCCTTTTTCTTTTCTTTTCTTTTCTTTTTTAAAGTTGAAGTTGACGTTTATTTGTTCCACTTTTACATCGAAACATTTCACATTTTACAAGCATATTTGTCAATTTCAAAACATACGTGTAAAGAACTCAAATCAAGTATAATGTACGGTAAATAGAGATATATGAACAACTGACAAAAAAAGAAGAAAAAATGTAAAATGTGGGAGCCTAAATAAAAAGCATTTGCTTATAAATGATTAGGCTCCCGTGTAGAGTAATTCTGATTAGGATGCAATAAAAAGCTAAACGGATTTATAGAAGTATCAGATTCACTAAAAGTACAAGCAGAGCAAAGCTCAGAATGTGGAGTAAAGAAACGAAACAGACGAAACAGACAGAGGTAGCGCATTTGCGGCCAGAAATTTTGAGTGGGGGGGGGGGGGGTTCACATTAAATTAATTCACAAATGGCCCCTTATTTTCACGGGCTCCTGCTAGTTTTCCATAGACTTAGTTTTGTAAATTATACACATGATCATATCTTACAAACGGCAAGTGAAACATTTTCAAATTTGGCACAATGATGAACCTTTATTAGAAGATTAAAACGCGTCAAGGCGAATGACGTCACGTCAACGTTGCGTCAGCAGAACGTCAAGTTGAAACTTGGTACAATTATAGTACTAAAAAGTCATAATCTGTTCCATCAATATTAATGACGTCACGTAGGCCTTGCGTCAACAGAGCGTCAAAACATTGTTCTGACATTATTTCTATATCTCTAAAATAGCATGGTCATTCAAGCTGAAACTTGGTTTATCTATAGTACTTAATAGTCAAAATCAGCCTTATGGACATAACTGACGTAACATCAATCTTGCGTCAGCACTCAGAAAAGCGTCAAAACGGTGTTCTGGCGTCATTTTCATATCTCGGAAGTGGCACAGTCAGTCACTTAAAAGATTTGTACAGGAACATTACTATTCATCATCATGATCATCCGTTTTATAGTCATCTTATTATCAAAATCATTATCGTAATCCATCAACATTATCATTGGACTCATCTTAATCATCATTTTATGAAACAATTGAACATTAAAAGACAGACCACCTCATTCTTGTTCACAAGGTATGAATTTTTCGTATTATGTTTCTTATGGTCCACTGTTTTGTACGCACACAATATCTCAAAAACGGCTAGGTCAAATGCAATCAAATTTGGCACAAGGGTAGATATGGTTATTGTCTCGGCACCGGAACTTCTTCAACGCGTTCATTGTTTCGTGACGTAATCTAGCCGCCATATTGTAAAAGTCGGAGCATTTTGTTTATTTATATTTCTACCCACTTTTTTGTACGCATAATATCTTTTAAAAACGGGGGTTTTTTTCAAATGTAGTCAAATTTGGTACAATGGTAGATATGGTAGTGGTCTCGGTATCCTATGGTCTTCAATACAGTCATTGCATCGTGAAGTCATCTTGGCGCCATTTCGTTAAATGCCAGCAACTGCTATATCTCTACAATGAATAACGTAACCATAGTTTGCATAATACAAGTTAATGACATGATAAATAAATGCAGCATAATGTGCGTGTGCGCACGTGTACGTTGGTGAAGTCACGCGCTCACAAAATTTGCATGAAAACTGTGAATCTAGAAGCAGACTATTCGCCCGACCAATTACGTAATAATTGAAAAATCATCTGAAGAAAAGGGGCATAGAAAGCATAACTATAATCAGTTCATGATTAGAAAATTGTATTTCATTGCGTATAACTAACACAAAATCTTAGTTTATTCCTCAATTCTTGATTTTACTAGGATTGCAGTGTTTTCTCTCAAAAGGCAACACAGAATACATATATGTAATGGCGTATGGTACAGACTACATGTTGATTATGCAAATTTTTGTGTATTGTAATAAGGTAATTTACATGGATTTACATAATTATAACGGAAATGTGAGAGGTCTAACGACGAAACCAATGTCATGTTTCATCATGATCATATTCCTAACATGGGCCGCGGAACAACGGAGGGACTGGGGGCTGCAGCCCCCCCCCCCACACTTTGTAGTAGTAACACGTTTCATAATATTTCGGAAAAAGGTTCCAAAATTGTCATAAATGAGTGAAATCAAATCAGCCCCCCCCCCCTCCCCCACTTTCAAAAACGCTCCGCGCCCCAGCCTTATAGAGTTTGCTACAATTTGATACCAAATTCAACATACTTTGAATGACGTATGGTCATGATGACACATTACATTGGTTTCGTCGTTAGAAAAATGGACTGAATATGATATGATTACTTGCCATTCACGGGAAGGCATTATTTGAAACTGAAAGTTGATTTTTTTTTTTTCATTGTTTACACAACCTATGAGGAAATACACGTGCGGTCACTGCACATAAAGTTAGTCCACCCAAAAATACTTTAAACTAGACAATGATAAATTCTACACAGAACCACACACAACTGCAGAGAAACAGTTATTTAGAGTTTACTGAATGCTTTTGTGTCCTTTGCGATAATTTCTTACAAGGTCCGTGGGGTTGCAGCCCCCTCCCCCAGAGATATTTAAGTGACAATTATTCGGTCAACCTGCACCCCATACTCAGGCAGCGGGAGGGGCCATTTAAAATTTTTATATCTTATTTAGTTCATTCATAACATGTATGTTAATCATTCTCACTACAATATAGAAAAGTGTAAGTCTTTTGCTCCATTGCTCGCCTAAATCTCGAACTGTTGAAATTAGGGTTAAAAACGTCAGCCCTACTGTCGAAATTTTACCATACGCCTGTCATGCCTCTGCACAGATGCAATAAAAAAAAAAAGGTGTCGAAAATATAACTAGGGCTTTGTACGTCACCATTACGGAAATAATTGTAATTGTGATTGTTCCTATCTAACTAGCGGTACACACCACAAACCGCTGCAAACAGATCCATGAAAATTCAATTAATTTTCAAGGATTCACAATTTTTATGAATGTGCAACTATTTTTTTTTTTTACAAAAATGTGCTCTTTCGCATGTCATTCCCCCTTTAAAGGCTACTAAATCTGTTGAACTGCCGTGGTTATATTCTACATCAAATTAGTTTGTCTAACCAACCTAACACATATTTACAATATGTTTACAACTTGTAGCCATACTAAATATGTATTTCCTTATATAAATATTAATATATCTATGATTTTACCTTATACTGATTATTGTAGTACATTTTGGGGAAGCTGTGCAAAAGGGATAAGATACAAAAACTCAAGAATAAATGTATAAGTATCAATACTGTGGTTCTTGTTTTAAAAAATACAAAATAATCTTATACGTACTTTAATAACTAGAATCATTAATATGCTAACGAATTACACATTATAGGTCACGTTATTCTTTAAAATGCCCCCTCCAACTACCCCGCCCAAAGAAAGAAAATAAAAGAAATTCTTTTGCATAATTATGTTTGAGCCAGTTTAATTACTGCACTCCATGGTAATGTCTAGACGTGTACACCCATTGCTAAGTTTTTAAAAAACTATGCAAAGCTTTAAATCTTGACTCAATGGAATGATATTATTACTATTCAAATACATATATGTACATTTTATAATACCATTAATTCACTCTCCATTAAAAAAAAAATTGGTGTAATTTACCTGTCACATAACTGTTATGTATTTTGTATTTTCATGTAGAAAGATTTGTTAAACTGCAAGGCGCCCTTGGAAAGCAGTTTTGCATAACTGAACAGACCAACCCTGCAGTATAAAAATAAATAATACAAAATAAATAACAAATAAATGTATAAGTAGTCATAGTCTTTGGTAAATTATCACCACAAAAAAATGTTATCTCTGTCATCAATCATACTGTTGCAAATAGCAGAATCCTTAATGATTCGTATAATTATGATGATGATCGTGCCTGATTACTATTAATATGATCAATATTTGGGGCAGCAGCAGTAGTAGTAATAGTAGTAGTAGTAGCAGAAAATAGTATCATCAGCATTACCATCATCATTACCATCATCATTACCATTATCATGGTGATTGCAATCATCATCAACATATCATCTTTATTATCGTCTTTATTATTTATCACAAAAGGTAAGATATTTAAGAAATAAAAAAGACTTCTAATTTCCTAATATTGGTGTTCTAGGGGTTGCATTCCCCCCTTTTCCACAATATTCCATACAAGTATAATCTAATGTAGCTAAATTAAACTATACTACACAATACCAAACTACCCACCTTCAACTTAACATTTCATCAAGTATTATTATAATTTAAAAATATACATAAATATGAGTGTGACTGGGAGAAGTTCTTTGCCTGTTCCATGGATTAAATATGTTGAAAAAGTTTCTGTGCTGAGACAATAACCACATCTACTACTGCACCACTGCATAGAATACTTCTTATTTGATTATTATTCCACAGCTCACCTGTATAGTTGTATTTGTTCAACTCTAGTTATTATTATTATTTTTTTCAAATGACACAAAAATGAAAAATAAAACCCGCTGGCCTCGCTTACAAAGGAAGCCCATCGGAGCCCCTTGGACTGACTTTGTTCGCTGACGATAAATGCCATCTCTCCCCCATTCTGATGTAGATTAATATTTGTAATAACAACATTTAGCATTGAAATACACGAGTATTGATTTCTTTATATCTTTGTGGACTTTGGACTTCCTTAAAAGGAAGTTATAGAGCGAATATATTAGACCGCTGGGAAATAAAACGTGGGGGAATCCCTACCCAAGTTGATTTTAACATTTTATGCAAGAAAATATTTATATCAACAAAGAGCAGAAGAGGAAATGTTTCAATAATTCTATTGGCTGAAATTGAGAAAAATTGAGAAAAATTGAGAACACGATTATAATCAATCCGAGCCATGCACAATTAGATTTTTTTTTAAATTAGAAATTTCATTTCATTTCATTTCTATGGAAGAGCCCTGATTATTGTTACCAGGCAATTCCGGGCAATGAGTGTTAACAGGAATTTTTTAATGGGCATGATTTTTTTTCTAATAAAAGCAAGAACATTTCCTTGTTATAGTATATGAAACAGTTTTTATAGGCCTTGTTTTGGGGACAAATCAAAACTAGGAATTCGTATGCCCAATAGTAGAGAAATATTTGGTCCCAATTTTGGTTAAAGATGCTGACCATTAATCTCTGAACACGGTAAATACTGGGTGTGGCATAAAAATTTCCAAAGCTGATCAAATACATCAGTGGTCATAACTTGGATATATTTACACATTATTAAAGTTAAGAACTTTGAAAACAGACGTATCTTTGCTGCATTCCTTTCGAAAATGAAGCAACTTGGTATGATGCCGACCAAAGTGAATCAAATACATAAGTGGTCATATCTTGGACACTTTTGAAACCAGTATTTCTCAAGCAGGCCCGTAACTAGGGGGTGGGGGGGGGGGGGGTCATTGGGTTGACGAGCAGAGGTCCGCTTGAAAAAAATAAGAAGTAGTCTGGTTCACTATGTAAGAAAATGGGCTTTCGTTCAAATTTTTTGGAGATTAGGAAAACTATACATTTTTATAATTGTTAGAACATGTGAAATTCAAAAATTGATGTTGGCATTTGCACAAATCACCGGCATAGCGGCCCTTTTGAAAATCCAAAATGGCCGCTATGTGTAACTCGTATTGAACAAATTAGAAGATATTTTTTTTAACAGAGCCTCATCTTACCATGTATGTATCATCATATTAAAGGGCATTACATTTTTTTTAAACATGATACCATATTTAGTGGGTTTGGTGATGATTTGCGATACAGTTCTTGGCCAAGAATGTGATTGTTTACATATTTTTTTACAAATACGAATTTCTTCAAAATATATACGCATTTCTCATTACTTCAAAAGTTATTTTCACGAATTAGTTCAAACTTTTCAGAAAAATGCCCACATGTACGGTTAATATCATATAAAAATTACAAGTTCATAGCTTATCAAACAAAACAGTTATAGCGCTTTAAATTTGACACTTTGATATTAGCTAAAGTAGAGAATCGATAACAAAAGTGTGTACTAATGCTGCCTTCTCCCTGACAATGGTAAACATTGGGAGACGTGAAATGGATTATTTCGGTAGTACATGCTATTGTCATGCAGATGAGTATTTTAATAGGAAGTGTGATGTCAGATGATTCAGTACGATCATATTTTATTGATATACAATTGTTTATTAGTTCCCGTTGTTACGATACAAACGTGCCTAATAACCGATGATGTGTGTTGAGAAATAAAAAGGCTAACTTTCCAATAATGTATGAGGAAACCTGGGAGCGTTTCATCAAGCGTTTTGTCAGTGATTTTTACCGACAAGTTTGCTCTCAGCCAATCAGATGCAAGGATTTCAGTAGCTTATAACAGTTGTCGGTAAAAATCACTGGCAAAACACTTGATGAAACGCTCCCCTGGTTTCAAGTGATATTCATGATTCACACTCCAACACACGTATATACTAGATTATAGGGTACAGAACTTGCACCCCCTACATGTCCATGCCTCCCCCCCCCCCCCCGTCTTTCTGCTATTAAAACGAGACAAGAAAATCAATGAGCCTTGACAAATCATTTAAAATATCATGGTTACTGGAAAAATATCTGCCAATGCCTTACCCTTCTCCCCCCCCCCCCCCCCCCTTCCCCTCTAAAGTTTAACTTAAACTGTGGGCTGAAAGTAAAGTTTACATTCGGGCAAGAGGCGTCGAAGGAAAATTCGTAGACTGAAAAAACAAAAGTCGTTAAAAGTGACTTTATTTCATGTGCATTCAATCGTTTTTCAACCATATATCTTGATTTATAGGTCTGTTATTAGAGGGTCTTTTGTCCAAATCAATATTCAGATAGAAAAGGGATAATGAAAGAAGAGGAAATTACAAATGATCTACAAAAAAATAAAATCAAAATGATTTTTTTCATTCAAATTGTACAAAAATATAAATTCTTGCCTGAAGAGAAGAAAATTAGAAACCAAAATATAGCATGACTGCATAATTTGTCTAAACCTGGTGTCAAAATATGTGCAAAATTTCAAGGACAAAAGCCAGAACGTGGCACAGTTTCAATTTAGAGACGCAATGATATTTGTCTGAGGGCCCCTAGCCGCCCCAAAGGCTTAAAGTGAAGGAAGATTCAAGATTATAAGTTTGTGATAGCATCAAATATTTCCCTTATCAAGGAAAAATAAGCTTATCATATTTTCATGTAGTTTTTATGTTGACCATAGAGAAAGGGCAAAATATGCATTTTATGTCGGACATTTTGAAAATCCAAGAAGGAAACCACATGAAGCGTTGAGATGGGAAGTCTAATGACGTCACCAATGTTTTTCCTGACCCTGGAAACATAGTATTAGACTATTCCAATAAGTTTCTAGGTTGCCTTAAAACAGAGATAGGGCAATATCATATTTCATTGCGGTCAATTTGAAAATCCGAAATGGCCGCCATATACGATCGATGAAGCGTTGGGAGTAGAAGTCTAGTAATGTTACAGATTGTTTTCTCAACCCTAGAAACGTAGGATTAGCATAATTATTTCATTCAGTTTCTACGTTGAAAAGAAGCCAACGTAGGGGAAAAATGTATTTGTGGCGGCCACTTTGAAAATTAAAAATGGCCACCATGTCCAATGAAGCGTTGAGATTGGAAGTTCAGTTATGTCACTAATCGTTTTCCTGACCCAGGAAACATAGTACTAGCATATTCTGTTAAGTTGCTATAGGTTGAGTGCCTTTTTGATATACAAAATGGCCGCCATATGCGATGACGCATTAAGATTGGAAGTCTAATTATGTCGCTAAATGTTTTATCGACCAAGAAAAAGAAGGATTAGAATATTTTTGCTAAGTTCCTAGGGTGACCAGAAGCAGAGATAGGACAACTTATATATTACATTTATGCCATTTTGAAAATCCAAAATGGCCTCCATAAAATGCGAGGAAGCGTTAGAAGAAGATGTATAGCGAAAATGGCCACCATGCCGGTGTTTGTGCAAATGCCAACATCATTTTTTTGCTTATCCATGCTCTAAACGATTCCGAAAATGTATAGTTTTGCTAATCTCTCCAAAAATTTTGAACAAAAATACATAGTGAACGTGATTAGAAGGCAGCTCTTGGCATTATTTCTTTGTTTTTTTAGCAAATATCGAAGTGTTAACTTTAGATTACTATAAGTTTTTTTTTGTTAGATAAGCAATGAACTTGTAATTTTCATATGATATTGACTTTAAATATGGGTGTGTTTTCTGTAAAGTTGGAAGTCATTAGTGAAATGGACTTTTGAAATATGGAGAAATATGTATTTTGAAGCAATTCATATATTTGAAAAAAAATTATAAAAATCACATTTTCTGCCCAAAATTGTTATATAAATCATCACGAAACCCAGCGAATGTGGTATCATGTTGTAGAGAATTTAATGCCCTTTAATATGGTATCGCAAAAATGAGAGAATGAGGTTCTGTTACAACAATATCTTCAAAAGTGTTCAATACTAGTACATATGGCGGCCATTTTGAAAATCCAAAATGGTTGCTCGGTCAGGGTTTCGTGCAAATGCCAACATCGATTTTCGGATTCCCCATGTTCTAACCGATTCCAAAAATGTATAGTTTTGCTAATCTCCAAAACTTTTGAACAAAAATACATAGTGAGGGGAGAGATGATGGAAAGGAAAAATAACGTGATAAAATATCGGCGATCTTTCCGTCTATTTTAATATATTTTATTTCGATTTTGTCCCGTAACTTCCTAATCTGGCAAATCTATAAATAATCAATGTCGTTTTTCTCGCAAAAATCCTAGTTACGGGCCTGTCAAGGATATATTTGTGACCCTCCAGCATAAAACGACCAATAAGTCGCGATAGGAGTTTTAGAGTAAACAGCTGAAATAGCTGTAGGAGCTCTGTGGCTTATCAATCTGGTACTGGCTGGCAATCGCAAGACCAAAAAAGATTATATCTACACAGTTTCGGCAGGACGGATGAGGTTTTTTCTTACCTTGCACATGTAGTCCGTCAATTGTTATTTGCATGAGAAACGATGACGCAACTGCCCCGAGTCGGCACTAGTCTAGGTTAGAGTCTGTGATGTGGACGTATTTAGTTATTTCGTTCATACAATTACGCGTTGTGCGTCACTGCATATGGCAAGCCATCGGGTCTACCTACGTCTACTAGTACGCGTACCCAGTAGACGTCACGTAAAACCAAACGGTACGTCACGTCTACTCGTTACGTGACGTGTACCCAATTTCGTGTACTCTGTCGTGACCTTACGTCACGTCACGTCTGTTCAATTACGTTTGCTTTGTTCAATACGTCACGTCTTCTTTGAAATGGTCTAATTCCAGGCGTTTTTTTTTTTTTTTTTTTTTTTTTTAATGAGACCGCTTCTATTCTCTACATAGGGGATGTGCCGGGATATGACTATGAGAGTTTGGGAAATCAAATCCCGATTATCAGGATTCCCCTCTTTGTTATGAAAATGGATGGCTCTATCATGATCAAGTTCAGGGGTCGCTGAACCGGGGGGGGGGGGGGGTGATCTGGCTAGGGAGTGCAGGCTTCCCCTCCACACACATACACGCACACACACACTCCCCTTTGCTTATATTAATAATAACATATTATGCTCTTACTCATGCTCAACCTCCTGCCCCCACTAGGGGGCTGCAGCCCTCCATGTTTACACACTAGAGATTCGTTTCATTATGCTTAATACCGTGGAATTCCAATAAAACTCTGAATCCCCCCTCCATTTAAAAAAAATCATGCATTATATTTTCCACTTATAGAAACATCATTTACAGTGTTAACAAACTTGAAATTAGTGCGCCCTTAGAAAGGTTTATTGCAGACTATATTTCTGAAAGCATGTCTGTTTTCTGGTTTTATATATGTTCATTGTTTTACTTGGTTTCCATAAGGGAATAAATAACACGTAATCACAAGAAAAAATAATTATCACATTTTGTATGTGCATTGGTACGTCGGTGCAGCCCTGTATTTTCCCCTCTGCCACTTTTGTATCGTCCTATTAAAATATTCTCTTCGTCTATTGTTTTCCTTGTTCATTTATTCCCTTGCCGTCTCTTCTGATTTCTCTCTTCTTGTTCATGGAAGGAAACGGACGGTGACTCGAACAGTGGGTGGGGGTAATCAGAAGGACCCTTTCGATGGACAATCAAAATTGACCTGGATTAGCGGGGGGGGGGGGGGGGGGGGTGGAGAATAACATTAAATTTGAAATGGTGGGGGATGTCCGTCAGACGCCCCCGAATAAATGACCTAATCCCCATTCACTGAGATACGTCAGCTGGAGAGGTATCAGGATGGGATAGAAAGTATTCAAAAGAAATTTACATAATGTATGATGTTCGTATGGTGTATGTCATATGAAGTGGGTTCTTATGAATATTATATTATATACTGCTCCTGCACAAAAAAGAAGAGAGAAAAAAAGCAAGTATTAGCTGTATTAGCAAGAGCAGTAATAAATTTATATCAAGAAAAGCCTTGATCAGGGGCGGCGCGCCCGCGGGGAGGCAGGGGGTACAGTGCCCCCAGTTTTTCAAGTACCCCCAAAGTGCCCTTTTTATTTCTGAAAAATGCCCCATTTCCCTCCGATAAGTGCCCATTTTACTACTAGATGTGCCCCTTTTCCTTTCTAATAAGTGCCTTTCCCCTTCTGACAAGCGCCCCTTTTTCGCCTTCTGAAAAGTGCCCCTTTTCAAATCTGATAACTGCCACCTTATCTCTCTGATAACTATCCTTTTCTCCTTCTGATAAGTGCCCCTTTTCACCTATTATAAGTGCTCCTTTCCATCTCTGATAAGAGCCCTTTCCTCTTCTTATAAATGCCCCCTTTTACCTATATTTCCAACTCTTTTTTTTTTTGACAAAAAGAGCCAAGAGCCATATCTAGCTACAAAGAATCGGTGCGGCTTTCAAGTACCCATATTACTACAACTACAATGCAAGGCAGCGGAGCTGGAGGCAAAAGGGGCACAATTCTCTCTCTCTCTATGTTCACCCTTTGTAGGTGCCTCCTTTCCCCAAATAAGTGCCCTTTTTTGCTGCCCCCCACCCCACTTTGAAAGGCGCTCAGCCGCCCCTGGCCTTGATACTATGACCCCACATATTAAAAAGAGCCACTGGCTGGCATCAAGTCTTGGGTTGTGCCCTACGATTCGCCCCCGGGCTCCATCCTACCCCGCCCACCTCCGAGTGAGCTGAACCGGTGAATTCAGTTATACTCAGCAAGACATTTCAAGTCGTAGGTGGAAAGAAAATGACGGAGTGAGACCAAGTTACGGGGGAATGTCTGCCCAACGCCCATGAATATGAATTGCACAAAAAAGTAGCTAGATCAACCAGAAACGTAATAGTGGAGCAGCATATCGTAATAGTCCGAAAATGGGGGGGGGGGGGGGGGGGGGGGCCTTTCGCGGGGCAGCATACTCCATATAGGCATCCAGTGACCATTCATTATACACGGATTCTAGCATTACCGGTATGTACAACCTGACTTCCTCTAATACTGCACTTTTCTTACTGATCCAGTCAATTCCCCCGTCCTATTTTTTTTTGGGGGGGGGGGCGGTGGGGTGGGCATTCTATGGCGTTTGATAGGCACTTAACTTGTGGTATAGGAATGTCATAAACAGTGCTTATCTAGGGAATTATGGTGCCCGGGACAAACTATAAAATTGCCCCCGCCCCTCCCTGATTAAAAAACAAAACAAAACTGATATTAACCTCAAACACTTTGTGGAAATGAATTTGAGGCACTTTACCTTGGATAGTTACAGGAAGTTTTTAAAAACTTTCAAGATCCTAACGAAACATTTTTCTGCGAGTGAGCAAAGGGACCAAGCCAAACTTGAATCTTTATTCATAATAAAAATTTAATTTTGTCATGAAAATATACTAAACATGGAATAAAATTAACAGTCTACCTCGCTGCTGGAATAGGAGGTGAAAATCGCCCCAAAATTGGTCTTTCCTAGTTTTTTTTCCTTTTCCTCCCCCTTTTCTCTTTTTTCTTAAATGGAGTGGAACGGCGGGGGGGGGGGCGAACATCAATGTGCTCGGCCATTTGCGATGCTTCAAATTCAAGTCAGTGGCAACTCACTCGTGGTAATGAATGTACCTGATAAGGTCGCTCCCATGTCCTTTACAACATGAACATGCCGGGGGGGGGGGGGCATAACCTTTACCAGAAGACACGGGATCCCGTCCGAAGGTACTTGTTTTTGATGCCGTTATGGGATAGAGGGGTCTGGCTACATGCACAGAGGAACATTAGTTCTTCGCCAAACCTGCGCACTCTTTGTCAGAAAATCATGGATGAAAGGGCCACTCTATGAAATGTCGAAAGGGGTTTTCCTCACCAACCAGCCTAATTTGAAATATATAAAATAAATTACGAAGGGCGCAGGAGCGTCACCAGAGCGTGCAGTGACTTCTCATTTTCCTTAAATCTCTCTTTGCAAATTTAGAAGATTGAAAATACAAAAGCTCCCTACAGTGCGAAGGGACTTCGATATCTTATTTAAAGGGGTAAATGGGAGGGGCAAGTTGCCCCCTTGAAAATTCTAGAAATAATAGGAACTTTCAGTAAAGTGAGGAAATTATATCGTTATAGTGAATAATCATCCAGTTAGTCTTTTAAAAGTTTGAATAAGCTATAGTTATGCAGGGGCCGCAAAGCATTTTTGAAAGTGAGGGGGGGGGGGCTGATTTGATTTCACTTGAATAATGACAATCTCGCACCTTTTTCGGGGAATTTATGAAACGTGTCTACTCAAACAAGTGTGGGGGGCAGCAGCCCCCAGCCCCCCCCCCCCCGTTTCCGCGGGCCATGTTATGGAATACACTCCTGCAACACAACTCGCCACTCCTGTGCTCCACTTCATTGAAACCGAAGCCCCCAAGGGCCGCCTCCGGGTCCCCCCTCCCCCCCCCCCCCCGCTCCTACATCTTTCTATAACCCCTTCCTCCCACATCCATTCCGGATGTACATTGCATTGTCTTATCCTCTGATTTTCTTTTTAAAGACCCTCTCGTATGATGACACACATCAGGGATTTCAAAACTATAATTTTTCAGAGTTGGAGGAGAACCCCCTTCCACATCCACACCTAGGTGTATATGCAGTTTCCTACTATCAGTTTTCTTTCCAAATTAGTAAAATTCGTGCATCGTTTACCTCTCTTGGGTAATAATAATAAATTACATTGTAAAGCGCAATGAAGTATTCACGGAATATACGCTATATAATTGTGACATGATTTTATTATTATTATATTGTTATTATTATTATTATTATTCTATTATTATAATTATTATTATTATTATTATTATTATTATTATTGTTATTATTATTATTATTATATTATTATTATTATTATTATTATTATTATTATTATTATTATTATCATTATTATTATTATTATTATTATCATTATCATCATCATCATTATTATTATTTCTAATTTCAAAAATTTCGTGGGAGAGATGAATCTAAGACAATGACAATTACCCCCGCCGGAAAGTTACCCCCTAGCACAATTAGCTCTTGGTATCACAACGACAGCCTCCCTCCTCTCCACCCCCCCCCCCCTCCCAAGGGGGCTGGGGGCACAATACCCCCACATTTTCAAGTAGATTCAGCCTATTTTTGTCTGATAAGTGACGGTTTTGTTCATAAGTACCCCCCCTTTCCCCTTCTTATAAATGCCCCTTATCACTTCCAGTGAGCTGTGCCCACTTCCTCTTTTAATAATGCCCCCAGTGAAAATTCAGATACATTTATACAGTTTTCTTTCTTACATTGTTTTAAAAATGTTAAAGGAATGGGGAAAATTGAAATAACAGACCAATAAAAGTTTGAGTAAAATCTGATAAGAAATGAGAATGTTATTAATTTGTTAAAGTTGTAATCAATCAAACACAACTTGGCAACCGACTCCGTGACGTATCTTGTAAGGGCCCATCCCATTTGCCCTGCAGTACTAAAAAAAAATATTTCTGCTTTTATTTAAATCAGCTAAATACCAGGGTGAAATTCCCCTTCATGTAACTATTTGCGAGCGACTAAAAAAAAATTTGGCCTCTATGTTTGATTGAAAGTTTTTGTTGTTGTTGTTGAAGGTCTACATGACTGTACTTTACAATAATGCATAAGCTATTGATTTCTTTGTTTTATAAGTTAATACATTGTATCATAGTTTATCTCAGTGAATAATATACAAGGACTTTCAAATTAGCTCTCAGACTGTTGGGCTCGACACGTGCCCAGGCCTGTCATAGAAGCCGAGGAAAAGGAGGGGTGGGGGGCAGAGAATGGGGATTTGTAGTTCCTTGGCTTCGCTCCCTTGCAGATTAATATAGATGCAGTGTTTTTCTACTTATGACTTTTGACAAACATGGCGCGGTATAAATGGTCACTATTATTATTTACAAATCCCGTCTACTACAAGGCCCACAAATAGAATGGGTAACACCGTCTTTTCGCCCACTCGCAAGGAAAAATAATGTGACATAAATCATTTTACAGTAAAACAATGGAAAATATTTATATTTTCTAGTGCTCTAAGTTATTGTTTCTTACTCAGTCTCTTCACCATTCCCTCTCATATTAATAAGGTAGTGTTTCTAAAGACTGTTCTGTATTAGAAACACGGTTCAAGTCAAGGCCTCGGAAGTAAGGGGCAGGGGCTATACTCAATTTTTCCCCGCCCTTAGCGAAACAAGAACCTATATTGCACTTACTAGTAGATGAAGTACTGATCATTGTGTACTATAGAAACTCAGTCTACATGCGAGGCCACGATTTTGTGGTAAAGAGGCTCGATCTCTTCTATATAAAAAGGGGTAGGGGAGAAGGAGGATCGATTCTGATGATGATTTAAACATCAATTGATTGAACATAATATGTACATTACCATGGCGGCGGATCCGGGGTTCGGCAAGGGGCTCGATGGGCCCTCTGCAGAGTTCCGAAATCAAGAAAAGTGTCCTTGCTGTGACAAAAGAAAATCTTCTGAGGAACAAAATGCCCCTCCTGTCAATTGCCAATCCTGTGATAAAATTGTCCTTTAATTTATCTGATTTATACTGCTTCATTGAGAAGATGATCTCTCTTAATTTATAATAGGCATACAATTGTTTGCGTGTGTTCTTGTTCTATCCCAGCAACAGTCACACCCCCCCCCCCCCCCCCTCACTGTATAACGTATGAACATTCAGTCTTTAAAAAAATAATTGTTTTAATGAATACATTGAATTTATCAACAGTCTTTTCACTAACGCCTTTGCGACTAGAATATTCATTAGGCCTGCATGTGTGACATTGACAGCCGATCCCCCCCCCCCCCCCCCCGGCCTTAGTATAGACCCTATGACGAAATTTAGTGGAATCCAGCTCTGCCTCCACATGGATTACAAATCTTCTATGATTTTTCAAAGTTCAAGTATATAATGCCAAGGAGTGTAACAACCGATGAATTTTTTTCTTTAATTGTTAAGAAAACAAACCGTTTGTTTTATCATTTACTCATCATTATTTTACACTACTTTTTTTTTTCTTCTTCTTCTTCTTTTCCTTCTTCTTCTTCTTCTCCTTCTCCTTCTTCTCTTCTATTATTTTTTTTTTTTGGGGGGGGGGAAATTAAGGGGTGGGGGGGGGGGGGAGGGGGCTTCACATTTTTTCGCCGGGGAAGGGGGAGGAGGACGAGGATGTCTCGTTTCAATTATTATAGCAGATAACTCCTTGGTTATAGCATGGGAATGTATTAATGTAACTAGGATTCCCTGGTTATAGCAAGGATAGGCAAGCCATCTCCCCCATTAATGTATTAGTACCTCTTATGCACTGGATATCAGCTGGTTAATCCTTGATGGGTAAACAGGCGGCCTTCCAGTGGTCATGACAACGAGTCCACAGAGGTCATGACCCTTAATTGCACAACAGATGGGATAATAAGAGCGTGATGAATAGTGTCCATGTAGTAGAAGTTTGTATACTTTGTATGCACTATATAGCTTTGACTATTATAGTAAACATGAGCTGTACATGTGGGGGAGTTCTCCTAATCTAAATCATCAACTTGTTTCTCTTTCCTCCGCTCATTACATGTGGGGAGTTCTCCTAATCTAAATCATCAACTTCTTTCTCTTTCCTCCGCTCATTACATGGTATTTATGAATAAACTTTATACATTAATTTCATTATGACAAATTTTTATGACGATAATAAAAGCAATATTAATAATAATAATAATAATAATAATGATGATGATAATAGTAACAATCATAATAATGAAATAAAAATGAGTAGTAGTAGTAGTAGTAATGACAATAATAAACCAACTCCGCACGGTTTATACTTTACTTTGATTTTTGTTAGTTTGCTAAAAAGAGTGTAGGCCTACTACTACTCTAAAATTTTATAGGACGGCTTAATAATCAGTCACAAACAGAAATATATTAAACACCCTGAGCCCCTGCCAAGCCCTATACTTCCCTTATTGAACAATATTATTAACGTGCATGGTTTGCTTTATTGACAAAAAAAAAAAAAAAAAAAAAAAAAAAAATCCTGGAAATAGACTAACTCTTAGCTGACGTCACGTAACGACCAGAGCACACGTAATTGTATAGACGTCACGTAATGACTAGTCAAGGTACACGTTACCTAAATGACAAAGCACACGTTACAGTAACTGACGCTTCTGAACCCTTTGGCCACCTATGGCCGGAGGGGTCAGTAACGTCTGTAAAAGTAAAGTACACGTACCCTTAAACACACGTGACGTGATGACCAAAAACAGTACGCGTACTGAATACTGGCTTCTGATTGGTCAATATAGGTACGTGTATCGAAAATCAAGTACACGTGGTGAGTAGACGTAAGTAGACCCCGATGGCTTGCCATACATCTCGCTCGCACTGTACTCACGCGTGATATAGACGCACTCAACTCTACGTAGAGTTCAGTGGAGAAGCATGCAGTTATGGCAAGCCATCGGGGTCTACTTACGTCTACTCACCACGTGTACTTGATTTTCGATACACGTACCTATATTGACCAATCAGAAGCCAGTATTCAGTACGCGTACTGTTTTTGGTCATCACGTCACGTGTGTTTAAGGGTACGTGTACTTTACTTTTACAGACGTTACTGACCCCTCCGGCCATAGGTGGCCAAAGGGTTCAGAAGCGTCAGTTACTGTAACGTGTGCTTTGTCATTTAGGTAACGTGTACCTTGACTAGTCATTACGTGACGTCTATACAATTACGTGTGCTCTGGTCGTTACGTGACGTCAGCTAAGAGTTAGTCTATTTCCAGGATATTTTTTTTTTTTTTTTTTTTTTTTTTTTTTTTTGTCAATAAAGCAAACCATGTACGTTAATAATATTGTTCAATAAGGGAAGTATATAGGGCTTGGCAGGGGCTCAGGGTGTTTAATATATTTCTGTTTGTGACTGATTATTAAGCCGTCCTATAAAATGTTAGAGTAGTAGTAGGCCTACACTCTTTTTAGCAAACTAACAAAAATCTAAGTAAAGTATAAACCGTGCGGAGTTGGTTTATTATTGTCATTACTACTACTACTACTACTACTACTACTACTACTCATTTTTATTTCATTATTATGATTGTTACTATTCATCATCATTATTATTATTATTATTTTATTATTAATATTGCTTTTATTATCGTCATAAAAATTTGTCATAATGAAATTAATGTATAAAGTTTATTCATAAATGCCATGTAATGAGCGGAGGAAAGAGAAACAAGTTGATGATTTAGATTAGGAGAACTCGCCCACATGTACAGCTCATGTTTACTATAATAGTCAAAGCTATATAGTGCATACAAAGTATACAAACTTCTACTACATGGACACTATTCATCACGCTCTTATCCTCCATCTGTTGTGCTATTAAGGGTCATGACCTCTGTGGACTCGTTGTCATGACCACTGGAAGGCCGCCTGTTTACCCATCAAGGATTAAAAAGCTGATATCCAGTGCATAAGAGGTACTAATACATGAATGGGGAGATGGCTTGCCTATCCTTGCTATAACCAGGGAATCCTAGTTTACATTCCCATGCTATAACCAAGGAGTTATCTGCTATAATAATTGAAACGAGACATCCTCGTCCTCCTCCCCCTTCCCCGGCGAAAAAATGTGAAGCCCCTCCCCCCACCCCTTAATTCCCCCCCCCCCCAAAAAAAAAAAAAAATAGAAGAAGAAGAAGGAGAAGGAGAAGAAGAAGAAGAAGAAAGAGGGAAAAAAAAGTAGTGTAAAATAATGATGAGTAAATGATAAAACAAACGGTTTGTTTCTTAACAATTAAAGAAAAAAATCTTCATCGGTTGTTACACTCCTTGGCATTATATACTTGAACTTTGAAAAATCATAGAAGATTTGTAATCCATGTGGAGGCAGAGCTAGATTCCACTAAATTTCGTCATAGGGCCTATACTAAGGCCGGGGGGGGGGGGGGTCGGCTGTCAATGTCACACAGGCCTAATGAATATTCTAGTCGCAAAGGCGTTAGTGAAAAGACTGTTGATAAATTCAATGTATTCATTAAAACAATTATTTTTTTAAAGACTGAATGTTCATACGTTATACAGTGAGGGGGCGGGGGGGGGGGGTGTGACTGTTGCTGGGATGGAACAAGAACACACGCAAACAATTGTATGCCTATTATAAATTAAGAGAGATCATTTTCTCAATGAAGCAGTATAAATCAGATAAATTAAAGGACAATTTTATCACAGGATTGGCAATTGACAGGAGGGGCATTTTGTTCCTCAGAAGATTTTCTTTTGTCACAGCAAGGACACTTTTCTTGATTTCGGAACTCTGCAGAGGGCCCATCGAGCCCCTTGCCGAACCCCGGATCCGCCGCCATGGTAATGTACATATTATGTTCAATCAATTGATGTTTAAATCATCATCAGAATCGATCCTCCTTCTCCCCTACCCCTTTTTATATAGAAGAGATCGAGCCTCTGTACCACAAAATCGTGGCCTCGCATGTAGACTGAGTTTCTATAGTACACAATGATCAGTACTTCATCTACTGAAAACATTTAATTTTTTTTCAATGTTGCCATACTGCAAAATTATGGTCTTGTGTGTGTTTTGGAGGGGGCAAAACTATTTTGTAGCCCACTAATTGATAGTGTTAAACTTCTGCCCCCTCCCTTTTACGCCACCGGGTTTCTATCAACAAAGGCACTGTTTCCAGTGCTGTTTCATTATGTAACGGAGCGTGGTAACCATGACTTGTGAGAAAATTTTGGTTTTGGTATGATGAAATTTTGCCTCATTATTTTAGAGCACTAATTTTTTTTTTATCGCGATACAGCAAAATTTATTGTCATGGGGGGGGGACAATAAAAGAGGAAGTTCCCCCCCCCAGCCCCACGGGGCACCCGGAGACATACAGGAAAATAAGAGGGAGCTTATAGCTACCTAGTAAGATTATTGATATTTTGGGGGGTTGAACTCCATAAAACTTTGTACTTTTTACCACTATGGAAAGCTTATTCATTGTTTACTGCAAATTAGTAAGTGCAATATAGGTTCTTGTTTCGCTAAGAGCGGGGAAAAATTTAGTGTAGCCCCTGCCCCTTACTTCCGAGGCCTTGACTTGAACCGTGTTTCTAATACAGAACAGTCTTTAGAAACACTACCTTATTAATATGAGAGGGAATGGTGAAGAGACTGAGTAAGAAACAATAACTTAGAGCACTAGAAAATATAAATATTTTCCATTGTTTTACTGTAAAATGATTTATGTCACATTATTTTTCCTTGCGAGTGGGCGGAAAGACGGTGTTACCCATTCTATTTGTGGGCCTTGTAGTAGACGGGATTTGTAAATAATAATAGTGACCATTTATACCGCGCCATGTTTGTCAAAAGTCATAAGTAGAAAAACACTGCATCTATATTAATCTGCAAGGGAGCGAAGCCAAGGAACTACAAATCCCCATTCTCTGCCCCCCACCCCCCTCCTTTTCCTCGCTTCTATGACAGGCCTGGGCACGTGTCGAGCCCAACAGTCTGAGAGCTAATTTGAAAGTCCTTGTATATTATTCACTGAGATAAACTATGATACAATGTATTAACTTATAAAACAAAGAAATCAATAGCTTATACATTATTGTAAAGTACAGTCATGTAGACCTTCAACAACAAAAAAAAACTTTCAATCAAACATAGAGGCCAAATTTTTTTTAGTCGCTCGCAAATAGTTACATGAAAGGGGAATTTCACCCTGGTATTTAGCTGATTTAAATAAAAGCAGAAAATATTTTTTTAGTACTGCAGGGCAAATGGGATGGGCCCTTACAAGATACGTCACGGAGTCGGTTGCCAAGTTGTGTTTGATTGATTACAACTTTAACAAATTAATAACATTCTCATTTCTTATCAGATTTTACTCAAACTTTTATTGGTCTGTTATTTCAATTTTCCCCATTCCTTTAACATTTTTAAAACAATGTAAGAAAGAAAACTGTATAAATGTATCTGAATTTTCACTGGGGGCATTATTAAAAGAGGAAGTGGGCACAGCTCACTGGAAGTGATAAGGGGCATTTATAAGAAGGGGAAAGGGGGGGGGAGGGTACTTATGAACAAAACCGTCACTTATCAGACAAAAATAGCTGAATCTACTTGAAAAATGTGGGGGTATTGTGCCCCCAGCCACCTTGGGAGGGGGGGGGGGGGTGGAGAGGAGGGAGGCTGTCGTTGTGATACCGAGAGCTAATTGTGCTAGGGGGTAACTTTCCGGCGGGGGTAATTGTCATTGTCTTAGATTCATCTCTCACCTCCCACGAAATTTTTGAAATTGGAAATAATAATAATGATGATGATGATAATGATAATAATAATAATAATAATAATAATAATAATAATAATAATAATAATAATAATATAATAATAATAAAATAATAATAATAATAATAATAATAATAATAATGATAATAATAGAATAATAATAATAATAATAACAATAATAATAATAATAATAAAATCATGTTACATATAGCGTATATTCCGTGAATACTTCATTGCGCTTTACAATGTAATTTATTATTATTACCCAAGAGAGGTAAACGATGCACGAATTTTACTAATTTGGAAAGAAAACTGATAGTAGGAAACTGCATATACACCTAGGTGTGGATGTGGAAGGGGGTTCTCCTCCAACCCTGAAAAATTATAGTTTTGAAATCCCTGATGTGTGTCATCATACGAGAGGGTCTTTAAAAAGAAAATCAGAGGATAAGACAATGCAATGTACATCCGGAATGGATGTGGGAGGAAGGGGTTATAGAAAGATGTAGAGCGGGGGGGGGGGGGGGGGGGGGAGGGGGCACCCGGAGGCGGCCCTTGGGGGCTTCGGTTTCAATGAAGTGGAGCACAGGAGTGGCGAGTTGTGTTGCAGGAGTGTATTCCATAACATGGCCCGCGGAACCGGGGGGGGGGGGGGTGGGGGCTGCTGCCCCCCACACTTGTTTGAGTAGACACGTTTCATAAATTCCCCGAAAAAGGTGCGAGATTGTCACTATTCAAGTGAAATCAAATCAGCCCCCCCCCCTCATTTTCAAAATGCTTTGCGGCCCCTGCATAACTATAGCTTATTCAAACTTTTAAAAGACTAACTGGATGATTATTCACTATAACGATATAATTTCCTCACTTTACTGAAAGTTCCTATTATTTCTAGAATTTTCAAGGGGGCAACTTGCCCCTCCCATTTACCCCTTTAAATAAGATATCGAAGTCCCTTCGCACTGTAGGGAGCTTTTGTATTTTCAATCTTCTAAATTTGCAAAGAGAGATTTAAGGAAAATGAGAAGTCACTGCACGCTCTGGTGACGCTCCTGCGCCCTTCGTAATTTATTTTATATATTTCAAATTAGGCTGGTTGGTGAGGAAAACCCCTTTCGACATTTCATAGAGTGGCCCTTTCATCCATGATTTTCTGACAAAGAGTGCGCAGGTTTGGCGAAGAACTAATGTTCCTCTGTGCATGTAGCCAGACCCCTCTATCCCATAACGGCATCAAAAACAAGTACCTTCGGACGGGATCCCGTGTCTTCTGGTAAAGGTTATGCCCCCCCCCCCCCGGCATGTTCATGTTGTAAAGGACATGGGAGCGACCTTATCAGGTACATTCATTACCACGAGTGAGTTGCCACTGACTTGAATTTGAAGCATCGCAAATGGCCGAGCACATTGATGTTCGCCCCCCCCCCCCCCCCCCCGCCGTTCCACTCCATTTAAGAAAAAAGAGAAAAGGGGGAGGAAAAGGGAAAAAAACTAGGAAAGACCAATTTTGGGGCGATTTTCACCTCCTATTCCAGCAGCGAGGTAGACTGTTAATTTTATTCCATGTTTAGTATATTTTCATGACAAAATTAAATTTTTATTATGAATAAAGATTCAAGTTTGGCTTGGTCCCTTTGCTCACTCGCAGAAAAATGTTTCGTTAGGATCTTGAAAGTTTTTAAAAACTTCCTGTAACTATCCAAGGTAAAGTGCCTCAAATTCATTTCCACAAAGTGTTTGAGGTTAATATCAGTTTTGTTTTGTTTTTTAATCAGGGAGGGGCGGGGGCAATTTTATAGTTTGTCCCGGGCACCATAATTCCCTAGATAAGCACTGTTTATGACATTCCTATACCACAAGTTAAGTGCCTATCAAACGCCATAGAATCCCCACCCCCACCGCCCCCCCCCAAAAAAAAAAAATAAATAGGACGGGGGAATTGATTGGATCAGTAAGAAAAGTGCAGTATTAGAGGAAGTCAGGTTGTACATACCGGTAATGCTAGAATCCGTGTATAATGAATGGTCACTGGATGCCTATATGAAGTATGCTGCCCCGCGAAAGGCCCCTCCCCCCCCCCCCCATTTTCGGACTATTACGATATGCTGCTCCACTATTACGTTTCTGGTTGATCTAGCTACTTTTTTGTGCAATTCATATTCATGGGCGTTGGGCAGACATTTCCCCGTAACTTGGTCTCACTCCGTCATTTTCTTTCCACCTACGACTTGAAATGTCTTGCTGAGTATAACTGAATTCACCGGTTCAGCTCACTCGGAGGTGGGCGGGGTAGGATGGAGCCCGGGGGCGACTCGTAGGGCACAACCCAAGACTTGATGCCAGCCAGTGGCTCTTTTTAATATGTGGGGTCATAGTATCAAGGCCACGGGCAGCTGAGCGCCTTTCAAAGTGGGGGTGGGGGGGGGGCAGTAAAAAAGGGCACTTATTTGGGGAAAGGAGGCACCTACAAAGGGTGAACATAGAGAGAGAGAGAGAATTGTGCCCCTTTTGCCTCCAGCTCCGCTGCCTTGCATTGTAGTTGTAGTAATATGGGTACTTGAAAGCCGCACCGATTCTTTGTAGCTAGATATGGCTCTTGGCTCTTTTTGTCAAAAAAAAAAAAAAAGAGTTGGAAATATAGGTAAAAGGGGGCATTTATAAGAAGAGGAAAGGGCTCTTATCAGAGATGGAAAGGAGCACTTATAATAGGTGAAAAGGGGCGCTTATGAGAAGAGGAAAAGGGCACATATTAGAAGGTAAAAGGGGCAGCTATCAGAAGTAAACATGCACTTATCCAAGGAGAAAAGGGCATATATTAGAGAGAATACGGGGCAATATTTAGATTCGAAAAGGGGCACTTATCAGAAGGAGAAAAGGATAGTTATCAGAGAGATAAGGTGGCAGTTATCAGATTTGAAAAGGGGCACTTTTCAGAAGGCGAAAAAGGGGCGCTTGTCAGAAGGGGAAAGGCACTTATTAGAAAGGAAAAGGGGCACATCTAGTAGTAAAATGGGCACTTATCGGAGGGAAAGGGGGCATTTTTCAGAAATAAAAAGGGCACTTTTGGGGTATTGAAAAACTGGGGGCACTGTACCCCCTGCCTCCCCCGCGGGCGCGCCGCCCCTGATCAAGACTTTTCTTGATATAAATTTATTACTGCTCTTGCTAATACAGCTAATACTTGCTTTTTTTCTCTCTTCTTTTTTGTGCAGGGGCAGTATAATATAATATTCATAAGAACCCACTTCATATGACATACACCATACGAACATCATACATTATGTAAATTTCTTTTGAATACTTTCTATCCCATCCTGATACCTCTCCAGCTGACGTATCTCAGTGAATGGGGATTAGGTCATTTATTCGGGGGCGTCTGACGGACATCCCCCACCATTTCAAATTTAATGTCTTACAGTGGGCACGATAGAGGGAGTTCTGCAGCATATTTTCATCCTATTTCATTTCGTTATTTGTCCAACCCCTTTCTATTTATTGTCTTGCAATTATGAACATTTACGACTGGAATTCACCAGGCAGCCCTTCCCTGCCGATCATTATTATCATTCTTATCTAGAAGGGGGGGGGGGGGCATGGGGTCTTATCACTGTTGTAGCCCAACAATATCATCCAGATGTCACTTGTAATACGTGGAATCATGCTTGATATTTATCCCCTGACTTTTTTAAATATTGAGGTTCTCCTACTGATCCATTCAATTCTGCCCTCCTCCATTCACCCCCCCCTTTTTTTTGGGGGGGGGGGTACAAGCAACCATTTAAGATGACGTGTGGTATTATACAGTCGTGACTATATTATTCTGCTTGAGTGCATTGGGTATGATACCTTTCCAACCTAGGCCTACCTCGCTCAATGAGGGAGGGGGTGGGGGCGTCTGGCGGGCATCCGCGCATCTGCCGCAATTTGAAATGTCTGACAGTGCACGGCCATTCATGATAGCAGGAGTTTTGCTGAACTTTTTCCTCTAGGTTTCATCCAGTTATTCTCCCCCCCCCCCCCCCCCGCTAATCCAGGTCAATTTTGATTGTCCATCGAAAGGGTCCTTCTGATTACCCCCACCCCACTGTTCGAGTCACACGTCCGTTTCCTTCCATGAACAAAGCAAGAGAAATCAGAAGAAGACGGCAAGGGAATAAATGAACAAGGAAAACAATAGACGAAGAGAATATTTTAATAGGACGATACAAAAAGTGGCAGAGGGGAAAATACAGGGCTGCACCGACGTACCAATGCACATACAAAATGTGATAATTTTTTTTTCTTGTGATTAGGTGTTATTTATTCCCCTATGGAAACCAAGTAAAACAATGAACATATATAAAACCAGAAACAGACATGCTTTCAGAAATATAGTCCTGCAATAAACCTTTCTAAGGGCGTACTAATTTCAAGTTTGTTAACACTGTAAATGATGTTTCTATAAGTGGAAAATATAATGCATGATTTTTTTTAAATGGAGGGGGGATTCAGAGTTTTATTGGAATTCCACGGTATTAAGCATAATGAAACGAATCTCTAGTGTGTAAACATGGAGGGCTGCAGCCCCCATTTTCATAACAAAGAGGGGAATCCTGATAATCGGGATTTGATTTCCCAAACTCTCATAGTCATATCCCGGCACATCCCCTATGTAGAGAATAGAAGCGGTCTCATTAAAAAACAAAAAAAACAAACAAAAAAAAACAAAAAAAAAAAAAAAAAAAAAAAAAAACGCCTGGAATTAGACCATTTCAAAGAAGACGTGACGTATTGAACAAAGCACACGTAATTGAACAGACGTGACGTGACGTAAGGTCACGACAGAGTACACGAAATTGGGTACACGTCACGTAACGAGTAGACGTGACGTACCGTTTGGTTTTACGTGACGTCTACTGGGTACGCGTACTAGTAGACGTAGGTAGACCCCGATGGCTTGCCATACATGCGTGGACTTCACGATCACACCATCTCGCTCGCACTCGTGCGGGATATAGACGCACTCAACTCTACGTAGAGTTGATCGAGTGCAACGCGTAGTTGTATGAACGAAATAACTAAATACGTCCACATCACAGACTCTAACCTAGACTAGTGTCGACTCGGGGCAGTTGCGTCATCGTTTCTCATGCAAATAACAATTGACGGACTACATGTGCAAGGTAAGAAAAACCTCATCCGTCCTGCCGAAACTGTGTAGATATAATCTTTTTTGGTCTTGCGATTGCTAATTTTTCTGGTCGAATATGACTAGAACCACCTTAGCAAACACCGAGGGTGGTTTGCAAGGTTCACCGTGCGTGGGAATGGGTGATTGTGAGGCATAGTATTTCTGTGTTTACACCTGCCTCCACGCGCCATAATGGCATGGGCTCTACAGCTCTGTGGCCAGTACCAGATTGATAAGCCACAGAGCTCCTACAGCTAAGCTGAAAAGGGTGGTTTGGGGTGGAAATGTTGATTTTAAGTTTTTTGTATTTTCTAAAAGTTCATTTATTAATCTACCATCTGACAAAATTTCAGATTAAAATACCATGTTGAAATATGTTTTTACTCTCATTCAAAATGACAATGTTTTCCCGGACATTCAAACTTTGTGTGTCAACTTGCTGGGATTGTACTTTACATCGCTTTTCTGGTATGGCTTAAAAACTATGCACTGTCTGATATTCAAAATCTAAAGAAACAAAGATATATATCTATTCTGAAGGGATGGAAAGTTTCGACCCAATCCAGTTAGTACTTCACAGTGTATGCTTGGGAGTTTTGACTCAACCTTTTGTGCGACAAACAATAGAACACATATAAGGCGCTCTTAAATGGTCACTCTTCTTTAGAGCCCGTTTTCTCAAGGGTTTGCTTAGTCCATACAAGACAAGTCATATATCATTTTTTTTCGACTTATTGGTCGTTTTGTGGTGGAGGGTCACATTTAGTCATGGTTAAAGTTAAGAACTTTGATAACTGACGTATATATGCTGCATTCCTTTCGAAAATGATGCAAATTGGTATGATGCTGACCAAAGTGAATCAAATACACACGTGGTCATATCTTGGACACTTTTTAAATCAGTATTTCTCAAGGATATATTTAGACATGATTAAAGTTAAGAACTTTGAAAACTGACGTATCTTTGCTGTATTACTTTCGAAAATGATGCAACTTGATATGATGGCGACAAAAGTGAATCAAATACATAAGTAGTCATATCCTCATGATCATTTGACACTTATTAAACTATAGTATCAATAAAGGTTATATTTAGACATGATGAAAATACATTAAGTGCTCTTACCTTGGGAGCTGATAACATCATAATTTCTGCAGGGTATATTTAGACATGATGAAAATGAAGGACTTTAAAAAAGAAAGATCATAATGGATCATTACTGCTTTCTTTCTCGTGAATGATGCAACTTCGAAACTGACAAAAACATGTAAGCCCTAGGAATCTTGAATGACGGTACAAAACGCTTGCAATATCCGTATGATTAATGGTGCAGGTTATTAATGAGTGTGTTCTTTGAAGCAAAACTACCTTACATATTTATAGACCAAAACCATGAGAATGGTGATACTGTTCCAGTTCTGTTCCAATTAATCCACAAATACTATCTTGATTCTCTTTGTAATGTAAAATATGTCTAAATATGCTATCGACAGCCTCCCGACCCCTCAAAACCTTAAACTCTGGGGTAAAAAGCTTAACAAAAATTGTAGTTTGTGCAATTGTACGGGCACTCTGGCCCATATTTTAAATATGTGCTCTGTGGCCCTGACCCAAGGCAGATTCACCTATCGACATAAATAATAGCGTGCTAGGATATACTGTTAAAGAACTGAAAAAAGTGCTTGTAAAAATGGAATCAAACTTGATCTATTCGCTGACCTTCCGGGGCTGAGAATAAACGGAGGTACAATCCCTTCTAATATATTAGCGACCACAGAGAAACCCGATATAGCTCTTTGTTTCCCGGAATCTAGCCCTCCAAAAGTGGTACTGGTTGAGCTGACGGTCCCTTTCGAACCTAACATTCGAAAAGCTAGAGAACGAAAGGAAGTGAGATATGCCCAGCTAAATAGGGACATTCTATCTAAGAATTATGAGTCGCATCTCATCTGCTTTGAGGTCGGAAGTAGAGGGGTGGTTACCAAAGAAAACAAACAGCAAATCAAGAATATTTTTCACCACGTCGGTTCAAGGAAATGCAAAGATGTCATACTTACAATGAGTAAATTGGCACTGATTGGGTCCTACGTTATCTATAACGCAAGGGGTGAGCCACGGTGGACTGACATGGCACTTCTCCACTGATTAACTAGTTAAACTTTCTTGAACGAATTTTCTATTATTTGCCTGAGCCAGGCATCTTCTCTTATTGTAAATGTATATTTTTTTAGCATACATCTTAAAATCAATGTATGTGTTGATGTTATTTTCATATTACTTTTATAACAAGAAAAGCGAACTATATTATATGCATGATATGAGTATTACTGTATCAGTATATAAAAGACTGGATTTTCCTCCCCCCCCCCCCCCTCTCTCTCTCTCTCTCTCTCTCTCTCTCTCTTGCCCTTTCTCTCTACATTCTTATCTCTCGTCCCCCTCTCTTTCTCCATTATCCACCTTCTTTCCCCCTCTCTCTATTTCTCTCTCGCTTCCTCTCTCTCCTAGGCCCACTCTCTGCCCCACCCTCTTCTTCTATATCTGTATAAATATCTGTATCTATTTGTATCTGTATGTATTACTCTCTCATTTGCTCTGAATTACATTCCCGAATCATGACATTCTTAAATATAATGGTACAATTTATATAATTTGCTATATACTGTATGTGAATACAATAATTGAAATGCTATAAAAACTATGTTCAGTTTTTGCTTTAATATCTACATGTATAAAGCAATAATATTTAAAAGGTTCAGACTATATTTTGTATTAGTAACGATGATCTATGGTTTTAGTTTTAAATATTTCTCTTATATTACACTAAACAAAACCGAGTAATGAGATATCAACAAAATAAGAATAACCCAAGATACGATGCAGTATGTTTTGAATGTCTCTCCATTTCTTGATCTGAAATTATTCGTTTGATATGTGCATTTTTCTCTGTCACTTATGTTTTATTTGTTAACTGTATCCATTTTATGTTGCCCTGTACCGCGTTCGATAAGAACAGGTAACCTGGGCTTGTTGTATTCCCTTTATTGATTAATAAAAGGTGATTTAAAAAAAAGGTTAGAAATATAATTTTGTTATCGTAAAAATGCATATAAAAGATTGGATTCTTTTCCTATCCTCCTCCTCTCTCTCTCTCTCAGTCTGTCATCTCCCTCTCGAATAAGTAATAACCTCTCTTGCTTTATGTATCCGGTCATTGAAATCAGCATGGGTGTCGATCCCGGGGAGATGGGGGTAGCAAAAAAAAGCATAAGGAAAGAAAGAAAACTGTCTTATGGGCTGTCCGTCTCGATGGTCGTTGGTCTCTTGAACTCTCTGACGAGTGACTAGATGCTTCATGAGACCGAAGCTTTCGGTAACGTGAACCTTCAAAAAAAGTCAATGAGACCGAAATAGTCGGTCTTGTAAGCCGTCCACCAAGTGAACCTTCAGAAAAAGTTTTCAGAAGGGGTAATAGCAATGTCGTCCCACGACATTGACTTATTTTCGTTCACGTTCTGCATAAAAAAATTTAAAAAAATCTTCTTCTTCTTCCACCAAAATCCTATTCGTTTTGCACGTACACAGTAAAAAATATTTTAAACAACTCTTCAAAATTTTTAAACAACGCTGTTTAAGCCGGTCACTCTAACAACTGTTGTTTAAAATGTTAAACAACTACGGTTGTTTAAACTTTAAACAGCCTGTTGTTTAAAATTTTAAACAATTTTTTTAAACAACGGCTTTTAAACAACTAGGTTGTTTAAATTAAGTTGTTTAAACACACACAGTTGTTTAGAACTTTTTCACAACTATTGTTTAAAATATTTGTTGTTTAAAAAAAATTGTTTAAAACATCTAGGTTGTTTAAATTTAGTTGTTTAAAACTTTTTGCACAACTGTTGTTTAAAAAATACATTCAAAGTTAATTGTTCAAAATAATTGTTTCAAACATTAAAGGGCCTACAGATGTGTTTAAACATACACGGTTGTTTAAGGCTGTTGTACACAAATAAGTTCCAAATGTGACCGCCCAGCTCAAAACCCACAAAAAGTCGCAAGACAAGATTCTCTGTAATAGGCCAAAATAGTCAGTTTGGGCTTCAAAAATCAAAATTTAGAAAATTGGCTTATTTGAAAGGGTAACTCTTCTTCTACCTACTATCAAGATATGAAGTCGTGAAATTCAACCAAACTTGAGATATAGGTGTATTTTTAAGACCATTTTTTTTGGCACCGCCGAGAGCTCTCTCGAGCTGAACAGCGATCGGAACCGTGGCTCGTTGCTAAGGTCAAGCCGTAACCCAGATTTCCGGCGAAATCTGTACTCGAACTGTGATTGGTCAGTTGCCAGGAGGTTGGGTCAATCATCCGCTTCCGTTTCCGCCCAGATCGATGCTTCCATAGAGTGAGTTTACCGTCGAATTTCGGGGTTTTCCTCTAGATTTTATGCTTGATTTTATGATAGTTCTTTAGAAATATTCATCGATATCCTCGTCTTAGTTTTGGGGAGAATTTGACTTTTAACGGCATAATGCCGGGTTTCCACTGTAAAGGCCACAACGGCAGCCGTGCCCGTGGAGAGCGTACCACTGCCAGCGTCACCGATCGCGATGCACAGGTAGCTCGGGCAGTGAACGAGTCAATCCTCCGTGCCCGCGGCTCGGGGAGTGGGGCGGGAGGAGACGAGGTGAATTTGACTGCAATGTTTATGGAACATTTTGGTTCGGAAAACGATGATGTCATACAAAACAATGACGAAAAAATGGACATAGACGATGATGAAGAAGAGGCTGAAGGTGTGAGATGTGGTGGCAATGAATGTGAAAGTAATGAAGTGGGAGAGTTTTATGTGTGAAATTATTTGATGAACTTTTTAAAGATGAAGTGGAAGAGTTTTGTGTGTGAAATGAGTTGAAATTAATAAAGATAGTAATGAAGAGGGATAGATGAAATGAGTGAGATGAAAGAGTTGCATTTGTGTAAACGAATGATGTATCAGGAAAGAGAATCATAACAGGAAAAGAGAATCATTAACTCTTTTCTAATCCTAGTTCAAAAATACAGATGCCACTGTTCAGGATCCGGATTTTGCTGAATTCTAGAATTCTGTACACAAAGCAAACATAGTTCAAGAAGAAAAACAAATATAAAAACAATCTTTAAAGTCCTTTGTAAAATTTTCATGCTTAAAAATTATACTTTTTGTAATTTTAAAACAAAACTGGGGGCTTCGTGAAGCACTGGTCCTTATTCAAACTCCAGTCTTGGCTTCATCCCTGAATCTCCAGTCATAATACACTCTTGAAAACATTCAGGAAAATTATAATGGCGCCCATTGGAATCCTGTTATAGATGGGAAAAAAAGCAGTTAATCCTGAGGGTTCTTGGTGAAGTTGATCAATGGAAAGGATGATGATACACACACCTCCATACAATAGAAGTAGAGTCCCTTTATTGATTTTATTCCCTTCCCCCACTGTCAAGTTTCCCCTTGATAGAGTCCCTTTCTTCCCTTCACACAATGCCAAGTTTAGCCTTTCATAACTCCTGAACGGAGCTAGGTAGGTAAATGTAAATTTACATGATGAAAGGATAGAGTATCATTGTTTTCTGTGCCAAAAATCAATAAAATCCAACAACCCCTTCATACCGGTTGCTATGAACTTTTGATTTAGGTTTTCAGCGGATCTTGCGCACCTCATGCTTGAGTGAACCTCCAACTTCAAACCCTGTTTTCTCCTTATTCTGTGAATCTCTTCCTCAAATTCTTCTACATTGAATCGAATCGTTATATGGGTTATAGTTTATCAATTTTGACAAGCTACATCTCATTTTAAAGCTTAATATCTGCTCTTTCAAACTGTATAGAAAACTCAAAATTCCTTTTTGCCGACTTTTTGTGGGTTTTCAGCTGGGCGGTCACAAATGCCAGAGCTGATTGATACGTTCAGAGGTAAGCATTTAGACTAAATACATTGTAATCTGATCGAGTTTATACTCAAGACATATTTGTGTTGCAGTGACATCTACATGATGTCTAGATCTAGACCACATCCGCGAAATAGATTAGACCTGGAACTTTGCAGCGCAGCGCAGTTTAAGTTATTTGCACACATGCAGTATACCGGAATCACGCGCGCGTTCACTGTGTGCAGCTGGCAGCTAGCTTAAACTGCGATGCGCTACGCTGGAAGGGCGACTTGCAAAGTTGCAGGTCTAAATCATAATCAATTATGTGACTGTGGCTTAGATCTAGATATCATATAGATGTCACGGCAGCATGAATATGTCTTGAGTATAAACTCGATCAGATTACAATATATTTAGTCTAAATGCTTACCTCTGAATGTATCAATCAGCCCCGGCATTTGGAACTTCTGCAACATGTCAACCACAAAGTCATCCGCCATGATGAAGCCCGGCCGTGTTTGGCGGAGAAGGAAACCCGTCTAGTGCAAATTTTCAATCTTTTTAAACAACGTTGTTTAAAGGATTATTTTACAATATCATTGATGTCTTAAACAACAGTTGTTTAAAATACAGGGTCCGTTTTTTAGACAACGTTGTTTAAAATTTAAACAACACAATTTTAAACAGCGAAATTTTAAACAGCGTTTTTGCTGTGTAGTGCTTGTGACCGCTCTTTAGGTCCCTTCCTCTTGTCCATTTCCTTTCAAATTTCATATGCATGTTCCTTGACATATCATCTTATTTACTGAACTTTTCATTTTGCAAAATCACTCATGCATGACTCTCCAGGCGCCATTTTGTGCATTTTGGGCCATTTATAATGCCATTTTCATGCCTTTCTTTCTCCTTGCCTATCTCCACTATCCTACATTCTACAGACTTCTAACAAATTGCTCTAGATAGTCCAAGAGTTGCTCTTTCCATTACAATGAAAAAATTATACAAAAAATTCCATCTTCATACTCTAAATTTAGGTCTGAAATGGGCCATGTTGAAAAACGTTAAATTTCTTGAAATGTTTACTCCCGAATATGAAAAATTGCCATAACTTCCTCATATCAATTAATTTTTGACGGTCTCAATTTTTTACTGTGGCTTTATCTTGTCATTGCACACACCCCTGACCAATTTCACGCTTCAGTATACCAAATACGGCACATAAAGAACCCCCCAAACAAGTAAAAAGCAAAGAAAGCCATTTCAGTTTATGCCATTTAAGGATATTTTCTTCAATACAATTCTACCCAAAGCCGATGTGGCGTGGTATACTATGCGTCACATATAGTGTGGAAGCCACGTGGCCAGAGCCTATGGAAAGGCATGTTATCCTCCCACCTTGCCCTATGTTATTCTTTGTTTCCACCCTTCTGTCATCTTGTCTTTCTATCTATGTTTTACCCTACTGTCATTGTTCTATGATCTTTGATTTCTTCCATTCCTTATGTTATGTTAAATACCACACAACCCCGATGTGCCGCGCTTAGTTTAATATGCTTCATTACGTTGAAGCCACGTGGACCGGAGCCTGTGGAAAGCCATTTGGGTCAGGGCGTGCGCGATCATCATCATTATTGTCATCACCATTATCATCATCACCTTTAATCATCATCACCATCATCATCATCATCATCATCATCATCATCATCATAATAATAATAATAATAATAATAATATTAATAATAATAATAATTTTGTTTCCTCAGGGAAACCTCATCAGCTTCAGTGCTGTTCCTCCTGAGGGCCCTGCAATTATTATTACCCCAGCAATTTCCAGGTACCCATTTGCACTTGGGTGGAGAGGGATATTTCTTTTACTTTTTTTCATCATTGCTACCATCTTCTATTTTACCTTTCCTTATGCTATTCTTTGTTTTCTTCATTCTATCATCTTCTAATTTCACAGTATGCATTATTTTCTCCCATCTTATCTTATGTCATGTTTTACCATGCATATCCTTATATTTCACCTGTCAACTTCTCAACAAAATGAAAAATATGGACAACATTGCATGCACATCGTTCTGATACGATTGCAGTTCTAGTTTTATATTGGGATTACTTGTCCTTGTGATAATTTCTGGGATAGATTCCAGTGTATCAAAACGTTGAGTAAAAAGTGCCCAACATAAGGTCAGCTTTGTGTCCGATAATCTTTGGGGGATTAAAAAAAAAATGTATTTATCATTATTAATCAATTTTTTTTGGGGGGGGGGGAGGGTGGGGGCTGAATTCGTTGCAAAAGATGATTGTGGTTGGGTTGGTCGAACACATATTAAGTGCCCTCATGTTGGGCATTGTTTTATCCAATATTTTTTAAAATAGTGATTAGTGGTTCAGGGGGCAGTTGTCCTCATAACAGCGGGATCGTTGATGTTGACCGACGGGTCACAAAACCCACAGACATGCGTGATACAGGTATAGTGCAGGCACAGAAATGTTGTCAGGACGTACGCAAGAACGGCATGTTGGGCACGCGGGCCTTTACGAGTAGCCGTATCTGAGCTGTGACTACTAGGCTTACAAAATGAATTAAATACATTTTTATTAATTTACAAATTACCTGTGTTTATGAAAGAACAATATCACAAGCAGAACGAAAGCCAGAGTCATGATACAGACTTCTGATCCCGGCGTACCCCATGTGATGTTGGGTAAGTTGTCCATGATCCGATCGGGAAGAGGGGGATGAACCTTCCTATCTGGAGCTTCTCGGTGCGTGACAATAGTGGCGTAACACATAATGAATACAACAATGTTCAGGTAGACATAGCTCCACAAGGTCTTCCAGTATTCGGGGACAAGAGGTTTTTCAGTGTGACGGCCGTGGCCGTTCAGGTGACTGAAATCTGGTACAGTGATGGTAATGCCGTTTGTGGGTGAGGTTACCTTGTGATTGTTGGATGCAGCCTCCATACTGGTCCTGCATTACACGAAGCAAACGAGATCAATGATGTTAACCTTGCAGTTTGGAAGTATATATATATATATATATATATATATATAAAGAATAGAGCAGACGTCGATATGGTAATCTCAGGCCAAACTGATCATTAGATAAATATAATTTTAGTGAGTGATGACTCACGCCTTACATCATGTCTTTAATAAGGACTAATAGTATCCCTACATTAGGGTTCATCCTTGAAAATGTGTTTATGTTTTCCAAACAGTACTCGTCCTAATCTTACAGTTTACTCAATTGTCGTTCCACGAATCTAATAGCCTGATAATCATCTCCTCTGCCGTGACACCCAATATATGTACCAAATTTTTAATTGTATGATAATTATTGCTATTGAACCGCTACCATGTTCGTTCTATGTTTACTACACTGTACATGACATTTTGTATATGCATAATATTTATCCAATTCTCCAGCAACTTTATTTCTTCCTATTTGTATTTCTCCCTCATTCTTTCTCTTTCAGATGTAATCATTCTCTCTCTTTCTTTCTCTCTTGAGTATCGAATATTTCTTTTCTCTATTTTCTACTGTACTTCTGCAGAAATAAAATTCTGCTTTCCCCTTGACTGTTTTACCTTTTCATTACTTACTATCGTGCAATATTACATAATAAGTAACCAACTTTTACTTATAGATACAATAAAAAATGCTTTTTTACATCTATTTTCAATATGTATATTTCAAACCCTTTTTATGTCATTTTATTAACGTAACTTATTTTACAAACTTCTCACATACTAATATACATGTTTTATTACTTTTGCAATTTTGTATCAATATTGTATTTAAATTGCTGTAAAACATATACTATTCAGGCTGTGTACTGCAGTCAGACCCAACTTCGGAAAACCGAGCACAGGTATACACTCCGAAAACGGCGTATGAATATAGAGCCCTCATCGTTCAGTGCGAGACAGTGTGTACAAAAGACATGGGGGAAATCGTGCAATGTCGACCTGCTGTTGATAATATATTTTTCAAAAATAATACTGCGGATATATTTATTTCAAACGTTTGTCATTTGAAAGTCATTTCATATGACGAATCATTCAAGGATTCTGAAGATAATTGACAAGCAGCATTATTTTTTAAAATTTATATATCTCTGGCTGGTTGACTTTGCAAGATTTTCCCCATGCCTTTTGTACACACTGCCACGCACTGAACGATGAGGGCTCTATATTCATACGCCGTTTTCGGAGTGTATATCTGTGCTCGGTTTTCCGGAGTTGGGTCTGACTGTACTGCTAATCATATTTTAAAAAACCTTTAGTGAATTGAATTGAATTGAATGAAAGCGAATTTCAAGTGATTTAAGTGGGTATGGGTAACAACATTTACCCCAAAAAGGGTTTGGGGGGATAGAGGTGGGTGCTATTTCTAGGGGTCAAATGTCATTGACCTTTGCTATGTCACTGACCTTTGCTAAAAACATGAAAATTGTATCTCGGGAATAAAACTTGGTATGTGAATGATCTTTGTGTCAAAATGCACAGAATTGTCAAAAAAGGAAACAAAAATTAAAGTTGACTCCGATGACCAAGCCGTGACCTCAAAAATGAGGTCATAGGTCAAAAACAAAAATATCGCTTAAAATCACATATCATTTACCCTATTTCAACCAATCTGCAGACATGAATAAATGCAGATAATTTAAAGTTACTTTACACACATATGTAGATCCACATTTAGGTTTAGAGGATGAACCACCACTTTTGGGGGAAACTTGGGGTCAAAGGTTATTGACCTTTACTCAAAACATGCAAAAGGCTGTAGGGGGGGGGGGGGGTGTGGGTGCAGGGAAGTGGGAGTTTTCCCCCTCCCGCGCGAAGGAAAGGTCTGACGTTTTAGCAAATTTGAGAGAAAGATAATGGCTCGTAGCACATTTTTTTAAAGGCGGAAAGTTAGTTCAATGCCCTGACTGCTTTTTAATTATCTGGACGCAATACCGCATGGTACACGTAACAGGGGTGGGCGCATGGAGAGGGGGGGGGGGGGGAGAGGGGGGAGGGGGGGGGGGAGTTTCCCCTTTCCCGCGCGAAGCTTTGACGTTTTAGCAAATTTTGAGAGATACGGCTCGTAGCACCTTTTTAGGGTTTTTTTTTCTTTAAACCCCCCCCCCCCCCGCTTTTTCGCTCTCGCTCTTTTTTTTTTTTTGGGGGGGGGCGACCGCCTCCTGGCTACGCGCCTGTATAATGTGGATGATCTTGATGTCAAAATGCACAGAACTGTCCGAAAAGAACAAACGAAATAAAAGTTGACTCCTATGACCAGGCCGTGACCTCCATAATGAGTTCAAAGGTTAAAACCAAAAAATATAACGTCCCTATGCGCTTTCGGAGGGTTTGGATATTATTACCCTGGCTTTGGCTATGGATATCACATATTATTTGCAATATTTTAACCAGTCCGCAGACAGAAATAAAAGCAGACAATTCAATTAACTTTACACACACTTATGTTAATCCACATTTAGGTATAGGGGATGGATACCTACCTTTCTGGGCAGGTTGGTGTCAAATATCACTGACCTCTGCTTAAAGTGGTTTGGTAACTTTGTAGAGGCTTGATAAAATCTAAGCTGATTGGCCCTACATGCTATCAGTGTATATAATATGGTGTAAAAATGAAGCCCGGAAAAAAAAAATCACTTCAAAATTATCAAAAGTAAACAGGCTTCATTATATATATATATATATATATATATATATATATATATATATATATATATATATATATATATATATATATAAAGAGAGGATAAAATCAACAATATTTGCCGTATAATAGACTACAAGTGCGAAAAATTGCCCATTCTTTTAAAAATAAGCCAGTTCGTATTTATTTAATGGTACAAAATGACCTTGACATGACCCAAATTTGTACGCGCATCTGTTTTGGTGGACGCGCTACTTGTCTAGCATGTAAAACCATACTGGTGCGCGCATGGTACAAAATGACAGCGTCTAAAGGTCAATAAGCCAGTTCGTAATTACAATTTGCGCTTGTGCAGATAAAGATCATTTACAATTACAACTGACTTTTATACGCTGTCATTGTGTTGGCATCATGATGCGCGCACCAGTATGATTTTAGATGTTCACAAGTAGCGTGCCCACCAAAACAGATGAGCGTAGAAAATTTGGGTCAATGCAGGGTACAAAATGACAGCGCATTAAGGTCGATTCTACTCGTTACAAATGACCTTTAACTGCATACTTATACGCAAATTGTAATAGGGATGGGCTTATTCGTACTTTGGACGTGTATGTATATTCAAACATGTATATTCTGACTGCGTAATAATTTAGCTATTCCTCTATGGATGGCTTTTGTCCAAAGTTCTTCACATCAAAATCAATCACTAAGGCAATAGACCTGTTCACAAAGTTATTTAAATTTATGGATGTTTCTTTCCAGGGGGCCTAGTAAAGAGGTATTCCATTAACCTGTTATTAATGAATGAACTACAATACTAGGAATCCAGTTTACATACATTACTTGTTGCTATGTCTGACAATCCTCTGACAAGCTTTCAGGTTGTCAAGAACAACCTTTGTTTTAAAAGTATGCATAAAATTTGAATATATATTTGTGACCAGGTCTATTTAGCTATGGGCTGAAAATGAATTGCGTGAATAGATCGTTATACTTTTGGTTTCTATATTTTTCAGGGCATTATTTCCTCCAATTGTTTCTAAATGATTGATACAAACGCTGCTGTAGCATCAGGCTGTGTTTCTCCAGTTGAAAACATCTGTTGCACAAACAAAAATACCATTTAGGTATTTCTAAATGATTTTTTAAAACATTGTGTGGATTTTTTTTGTGCAAAATTTCACAGAGGGCTATATTTTACACTTAACCTGAGTATATTGCCGAGATATGTTATTTCTTTTTACCAATCAGGATTCTTATCAAACACTAATTTGTTGCGGTGTTCCGCAATCTCTTCTGGTTCCTTTGTTGTTCGTTGTTTACATAAATGACTTCTGGTATTCTTCTGAAATCATGTCATTTATTCTTTTTGCTGATGATTCCAAAGGATATGTTTTATTCGCATTGCAACCCACATACTCTTAACATTGTAAATAATGAACTAAAAAATGGCCCAAATTTGGATAAATGCCAACAAGTTATATCTGAATGTTGAAAAACGCACTACATGCTCTTTAGTATTTTCTTGAAATCACTACCAGGAAATATACTTGTACAAAATACTAACTTAGATCACGTCGAGTCCACTAAATTTCGTGGCATTTACATTGATAGTGATTTGTCATAGAAGGTGCATGTAAATTACTTATGTAAACTATTGTCTAGAATTCAGGTACTTTAAACAAACTAAGCACGAATTTCCATCCCATATTTTATTATACTTACATTCTACTCTTATATTACCTTACCTTAATTACAGTATCCTTGCTTGAGGCAACGTGGCGAAAATCTTACTTGACAAGATTTTACCTATTCAGAAACGAGCAATTAGAAACATTAATCCTGCTGGATTCCTTTCTCATACCAGTCCACTATTTTTAAAGAACAAACTTTTATGTATTGCTGACATATATGTCTATAAATTTGGAATATTTATGTACCAGTTGTCCATTAATGAAATACCTGCTGTAATTACTTCACTTTTTGTAAGAAATAGCGATATCTATCAATACCCCCACCCGTCAAAGTAGTCTCCTGCAGCTTTCTCGTACACGAACATTGTTACCTAAAAAAATTATTAATCTTACTGGTCCCAAGTTTTGGAATGACCTTCCAAGTGAACTTACTAAATCAACCCCATTGTGTGTTTTAGATGCAAGCTGAAATGTTATCTTCTGAATGATTATGTAAAACAAGCAGAATAAGACATCTGATGCACTTATCAGCACATCGGATTTTTTCCTGGATATTTATGTGAATGTGACAGAGTCATCCATTCATTTATCTCATGTAGTTAATATTGAAATATAGATGCCACCTGGATAATAATATTCGGGATGTTGGATCATTTCTAATAATTCCTATCTTCTTTTTTTATATTCATTTAATGTAATACTTTGAAAGATTTTCCACACAACCACATTTAAAAAAATCCCCACAAAATGTCGGTATGACTTATGATTTTGCCTTGCGCATTGGTAGTGTGTACATTATAGCGATCATACAGTTATAGATTTAAATCAATTTCAATGCTTCTCCGTGCAAAAATCCAAACCTTATTGATATGTATTCTTAAATTATTATTCATTCACACCAAAGTGGTCAAAATATAAAACTGTTAGCGAAAAAAATCATGTCCGACCATAGTCATTTGTTAGGCATGACAGCCTTTTGGAAATCCAAAAGTGTTTTCCACTTGGAAAGAGAATACGTAATTACAATAGGACTTACTGAAAAGCCAGAAACAAAGCATGCCCATTCGTGAAATGCTTTCAATTTCGCTATAAAAAAAAACGCTTCATTTCTCCAAGCTTCAGTCTCTAACTCATGAATGCAAAAAAGTCTAGTCTTCTCGCATTGTCATAATCGAAAGAGACATGCATGAGGCAACATGCATGCGCTGCTATATTTCACCAGGTTTGACGTAAAATGCATGATTAATAGATATTTGGAGTGTGCTTCGCTCAATTTGATGGCGACAGAAATAAAACCGATGAAAGTCGACACTATTAAAAGGATGCTGACGCCAGTAACTCATAAACTGTAGCGCCTCTTAGAAAGATAAGGGTTGCAAAGAACTCCAAAATACCATCCATGATTCGGTATTATCATCTGATTATACTATGTGTAAAAATGCATTTGACACTTTTGATCATTGATCTAAAACACTGAAACATATATGAGACTAAAGTTTGCATATTAGAAAGTTGAAGGATGTCAAACCTATTTGCTTTTTTGTATGCTTTTTCTTTCAAAATATTATTTTAAATTCTGAATTATTGTTTTATTTTCTACTTCATACCTAATCAAGGACATAAAATTTGAGTGGATTTGTAACGACTCATTGCACAATATAACTGCCACCTTTTGGTATTTACTTTCATTAACAATTCATATCATTGTGTTAAATGATTTTTTTTAAATTCAGCAGCAACAAACAATGGTAGTTAAGATCAATAATCTTATGATTCTGTAAATCGGCCAGAAACTGTTTTTACAGCTTGGGCCATCTCCAATTCGTTCTTATATCGAAGTAGACTATACATTTTCAGCTCTCTTCTTTGTAACATTTTCCTCGTGGCTGTATTCAAGATACTCTATTAAAAGTGAGGTTCCGTAAAATTAGTGTATAAAAAAGGATATAAATGATAAGTTAAATTTAGAATGGAATACGGGAAACGATCTAAGCTATCCCGTGCTTCCGCAAGCTTCTTTCAAAGAATCACGAAAATTTTAACATAACATTGTCCAGTTAAAAATTAGGCAGCTGAAAACATAGCCCAAGATCCACATATTTACAGTATTTTAACTGGGTACCAATCCTGTGCCAATCCTGCCACTGTAAATCAGAACAATTTATTGTCTTCCTGATCGCTTCCTTCACAATGATATCATGTACCACTATATTCCTATTCCACTGTACCCAATACATCTCTCTTTCGTTTTGCTTTCTATTGCTATTATTGATGATGACATTTTTTCGTATTTTTTTTTACCTTATACATTCATGTGTACTTTCTACGTATTTATGTTGTTGTGAAAAAGTAAATTAGCCTGAATTCGAAAATTTACAGTCGAAAAAGAGTTTTCAACCCATTAGCAGAAGAACTAATGATATTTTGTCAATGATGTCGTTGGAATTGCAGATCTCAGGTGTTGCATTTTTTCTTGGCCACTCTATATAGTCAAGCAGTGGCGTACCAGTGACTTTTTAAAGGGGGGTGTTTTTTACTCCGACATTTTCTGACAAGCCCCCCCCCCCCCAGCATTTGGGGCGGCGTCTTTTTACTAAAAGGGGGGGGGGGGTTATCAGCAATGCTAAGGGGGGGGGGTGTTTTAACATCAAATAACACCCAAGGGGGGGGGGTGTTTGAAAACCTAAAACGCGCATGTAGTCAAGCATGAAGTGTAAACACGATCACATATGCTTTCGAGGATTCAAGTCAAGAGCAAGTTCAATTCCTAATTGTATTGAATAAAGAAATCATACTTGGATTACGTACCATGACATTTTACTGTTTAATGTTTATATTCTTTAGATACTACAGCCGATCCATAATGCACTTTAAATCATATCGGCGTCTCATTTTCTTTTTCTCCCCCCCCCCCCCTTTTTTTTTTTTTTGCATATAAAATCATTGCAAGGTACTATCCAAACATATTTACTTGATGGTGAGAATAGTCGAATTCTTAATAACTTGTCTTAAATCTAGGAAAAAATGTAAAGTTTAAGAAAAAATTATCAATGTTTCATATAGGGGAACGTTTATAAACTAAATAAAGAATGATATTATTGTTTTTCAATGAGAATGAAAACAATTGTTTTCATATCACGGTATTTTTAATTCTGCAGTCATAGGTATTAGCATAAGTACACAGAGTAATTTCAAAGAAATTCCATATACAATTGACCCCATCCGAAGTATTATACCTCCTATTGAATTGACCTTCAAGCATATTTTTCAAAAGTTGAATATTCACTTTAAACCATCAAAGCCATCTTTCAATTCACATGACTAGACTAGTTTACTGGTACCAGCTGGGAAATAGCAGGAAAGTCTTCGATAAATCATATGATATTGAAGTCTCTATTTTTTGTATGAAAGTAATCCACGATCAAAATAGACATGACCTATAGAGCATACAATGCATGCTGTCTTTAAGTTCTGTTCCGTATATGACGTACCACGCGTACGCCATTATGTCGGGTTATTTTTAGGGGTTGTGTAATCTTATCGTTTTCAGAGTGGTTGTTGTCTCAATCAATTTTTCGCATGTATTATTGGCAAATAACTTCTATTTTATCTCCCTACCGGCTTCTTTGAAGGCGCAGGCTGCCTTTCCAACAAAAAAACAACAACAAAAAAAAAAAAAAACAAAACAACAACAACAACAAAAATACATATGATTTATTATCTTCTCTCCCGGCGCAAAACATATAGGCTATAATACATTATCCTCTCTTGTACTAGCCAGAGCTATATTGTGATACGTGAACATATATTACTTTCTAAACATGTCTCACTTATTCTGATCTTCCTCAAAATAAGGAATTCTCAAAAGAAACCTTTTTTTATTAAAAAAAAACAACAACACTTGAACTCGAAAAAGGGTCTATTTTTTATTTGATTGACCTTCACAGTGTTACAAAATCTCAATGAGAAATTTCATGACTTGGACCATTAATCTTTCCACAGTAAGTATACACTTTATTGTTACTATCTCTCTGTATTAGGCCATAATACAATTTTTTCTTCTGTTGGAGGGAAGGGCATATCGACCCTACTGGATGAAATGTGAGTTGACAAGGCCATCAATAGGGAGAGGGGGGGGGGGGTGGACGTGGGTCGAATTTTCTATTCACCTTCCCTCTCTCTTCTCCTCTTTCTATTTTTCTTTCTTTCTCCTTACTCTTTTGCCATTTAATTGGGGGTAAAACATGCCGCCCCTATACCTGCGCAGCTCCTCGGGTTCTCATTCTTCCAATCAAAAATATGTATAAATAACACTTCTGATTGCTGCCATACTTGAAATTATTACGTGCTGGTAATGTTGGCATACCAGGATAAATGTCAACAAACCCAAAAAGCAAATGTCCAAACTGAGGACATGTAGTATGCATTGAACTAGGGTCAAACTGCAAGTCCACTCAAAGATGGTGTTCTTTGTTATCATTCCCTCAAAATAACTGCTTCAGCTTCTGCATTCGTATTATTGGGTGAAATAAATAGCTAATTTTGTGTTGAGGGAATAGCTTTCGCCAAATTTCTGTTTATCACATGGAAATCAATGCATTTAAGCTTTTATTGTCACCTTTACCTGATATATTACTTTTAGGGCTGTAAAAACTGAATTTTCAAACCTGATGTAAATGTATTTTCAGGACAACAAAAAAAAACGTAATAAACCTATACAATGTTCTTCAACTTACTTCCACAGAAACTAGAACATAATTGGTGATTGGTGATGACCCTTTAAGACAAAAATACACTTGTGTTATGCTATCAGTTTCTTTAAAATTTTAAGAGGTATTCAGCAACATCATAAATCGTTCATATTTCCATATATATAGACCCATTTAATCGAAACTGTTTTACAGGTCACTGGTAAGCATGAGGCACGTGATATTCTTTATACATACTAAAGTAAACTTCCCCGCCTTTCCTCATTATTCGTGCGGTGTTTATTTCACAAAATAAGAGCTAATAAGAATGATATCGAAACGATCAACTCTTGACTGTATTGCATGATCGCTCGTAATGACAGCCTCAAGAGTAATCAGCTCTTGTCTTTGCATACATGTTTTCATATATATATATATATATATATATATATGTGTGTGTGTGTGTGTGCGTGTGTGCGCGTATGTGCGTGTGTGTGTGTGTGTATGTATATATATATATATATATATATGTTACTACTACTACTACTACTACTACTACTACTACTACTACTACTACTACTACTACTACTACTTCTTCTACTGCTACTACACTCTAAAAACTGAAGTGTTAAATCACCATATAAAAGGGCCGAGGAGTGACAACTTTTTCCAAATGGTAGATCAACTCTTTTAAACTACTGGATTCAGCCTTTATAGTGTTGTATCCAGCACGTTAAAATTGTTAATCTACAATTTTGAAAGAGTTGTCACTCCTCGGCCCTTTTAAATGGTGATAAAACTAAGTTTTTAGAGTGTACTACTACTTCTACTACTACTACTATTACTATTACTGTTAATATTACTTCTACTACCACCACTACTACTACTACTACTACTACTACTACTACTACTACTACTTCTACTACTACTACTACTACCACTACTACCACTACTACTTTACTGTGTCTGCCATGTAAATAAACACACGCCTAGCTGATGAGTTCATGTTTGGTTACTATTTTATGGCTTCAAGTGCCCTGCAAGTTCAATAAGTTCCAAATTTAAGGGGCAGAAGGGTAAATGTGAAAATATGCGGGAAAAAAATTAGTTATGGCATCCAATGACATGACATAAACCTTCCCTTAATTTTGTGATCAAACAACCGGTCAAAGAGTTCATTTCCTCGACAAATTGTCATCGTCATAAACGATAGTATATTACCACCTTTGTTTATTTTGGCAACCCTCGCATTAATTTGTCTTGATCAGTGGATATAATAGTGATGTTTTTTGATCATCAGTTTCCTTGATATAATCATATTATTTTTTCTTAATTTGAAAATGGCGCTGTAAGTATGACTGGCATATAGGCCAGGGGCCTGTCCCGAAATAGTCACCCCATTTTACATATGAGATTTCATCCCTTAAAGTTACTTAGCCCATCCATGTCATTCAAATGAAGCTGCCGGGTTTGGCCCCAGAGCCCCTAAATAGGGCCCCAAGTCATGTCGATTTCAATCCATCTAACATCCAGTGATCTTCTAAAATCCACTAGCTATTGTTATCATTATTAATTAGTATAGTCCTCATTATTCAGCAATATTCATCATTATAACCGTCATTATCATCATCATAATGACAACTGCCGATATAGTTATTACAATTACTTTCTTTGTGGTATTATTGCTATCAATATTGATATTGATATCAACATTAATATCAATATGAATAACACTATCATTATCACTATTATCATCATCATCACTGCGTTTGTTCCCGTCATTAACATTGTCATCGTCATTATCATTATCACTGTTATCCATGGGCCGCGGACCGGAGGGCTGAGGGCTGAAGCCCACCCCCCCCCCCCCCACTTTTTTGAATAGACAAGTTTAAATAAAACCTTGGGAAAAGGGTTCGAAAATTTTCATTAATGGATGAAGCGGCCCCTGTTATGATCATTATTTCAAAGAAAGAGACAAATGCTATTAATAAATAAATCACGACTGAAGTACTCTAATTGTAACGCTAAGGCCCGAATTCACAAAGGGGGTTTGGTTTAAACCATGGTTTAATCCCCCCCCCCCCCCTCCTGGCTTTTTTTTAAGCGTACGTGTGCACGGAATCCTATCCAATTATATATTTTCTTTGAGCGCGCTAATTGGCAATTTAGTTATTTATTTATTTACGCTTATTTTAATACGCTTATAGAGGTTTAAACCTTACCCATAGTGGTTTAAACCTCCTTTGTGAATTCGGGCCTAACAGAGTATATAACAAAAATGACAAATATTTTTTTTCATGATATAAGATACACTCCCGTAGTCCCACGAAAATACTGCTCATAGTTCAACCATACAAATTCAAATTCCAAATTCAGTTCTCATACTGATGACCGGTATCATGTGAGTAGGATAACAACTTGGCAACACAATTTAATGGGTAGGCGTTTTGTGGTTACACTTGAAAAGCACATGATGGGAAATAATTAAAGAATAATAAAACGTGTTAATGATTTTATTGTGTTGGGGGTCACAATTTGAGGTGCACAATAAAATTTGATCAAAGGTCCAAAGGGATTGTGAAGGCAACTTGTATATTTTGTAAGAGCAGAACGACACGCTCATCAATCATCACGCATAAATGTAAATATAATTACATATCTAAAAATGCTTTCAGTATAATTTTAACATAATAATACACTAAAGAGTCGATATATGACTTCAATCTTTTGGGAAAAGTTATTCCTCAAATGAAAACGGAAAAAAGGAATTGAAGTCTTGGTCTGGAGGATGTTAAGTCATGGACTGTCGACCAAGTAGTCAGTGGTTTGTTTCCCAGCCGCACGTCAAATGATCTTTGGCAAAAACCAAGATAATTCTTTGAAGGCACCTGTTATATACATATATAGTATTATTATCATTATTATCATTAGTGGTAGTAGTGGTTGCATTAATATTGTTGTTTTTATCAATACATTTATTATTATTATTATTATTATTATTATTATTATTTTTATTATTATTATTATTATTATTATTAGGTGGTATGTCGTAGACATATCACCTCTTAATTTCGTCAGAATTTTCTTTATTATTATTAGGTGGTCTGTCGTAGACAGATCACCTCTTAATTTCGTCAGAATTTTCTTTATTTTTATTAGGTGGTATGTCGTAGACATATCACCTCTTAATTTCGTCAGAATTTTCTTTATTATTATTATTATTATTTATTATTTTTATCCTAAATTTTGTGCGCACGATATCTCAAAATTGACCAAATCAATTTAAGTGAATTTTATACCAGTTATCAAGCCTATAATGAAGATGTCACACGAAACTTTTCAAGGACATCAGGTCATCATGACGTCATCCAGGCGCCATTTTGTAAAATTACATGATTCATCATATCATCGCAACGCATCATGAAAAATCAACCATATTTACAACACATTAACTTCAGGGCAAGGGTCAACAGGTCATGTCATCAACGGTCATGAAAAGGTCATAACGTGCGCGTACGCGCGCGTCAAATTTTAAAATTGCTCAAAATCACCCAGGGACCAAACCAGAGTACGTTTCAGGTCATTTTAAGCATTTCAAAAATTTGCGCGCGCGTTTTTGTGCGTTACGCCAGTACGCAACGTAGAATTGCCGTTTTTTTCGCATGGTTTGTCTTCTTGACACCATTCTTGACCATTTTCAACTATTTACACTAATTCTCGACCTTTCATAATGCCATAAGGGCGCAACGAACTTTAAAATTCGTGCGTGCGTCAATAGGCAAAATAATGTAAAAAGTGGTAAAAACATGCCTATCTTGAATCCGCCATAGCTCGTTAGAAAGCCTGGAGACCCCCCATTTTTTGTACATTTTCTGAAAGCCTGTAAGTTGTAAATCAGAATTCATGAATAAAATTCTCCACATGTATGTTGTGACGTCATCATATTTGCATATAAACTCAAAAATTCGATTTTGAAAAAATGAAGTCATAAATTTTGTATTCATTCGACAATATTTCACTCATACTTGGTCAATTTTCTTCCAAATTTCGATATGTTGTAGAGGAGACAATTCTCTACAAGATCAGTATTCACTATTTTTCATTTTGACAAAGGCATCATGGCGTATTTTTGCTATGAAAGGAGGCATGTCAATTTTTCACATTTTGCGTGTATTCTCTATGGGAGATGACTTTTCTCAAATCATGATTCTGCATGCCAGTCTTTTTTGAGCCGAATCTCCGTCATTTTTGCTCTATTTTCCCCAAAATTTCAGTATGTGATAGCTGAGTCTGTGTGCTACATACATACGCACACACACCTACACACACGCACATATATGCATAAAGCATGTCATGATTATGCACTGACATTCTACAAGGGTAAATTTGAAAGTAACGATGGCCATAAAATGGCAGTGTGGTGGTTTAAACATGTGAAATCTGACGAAATGTGCTTACCCCATTCAGGTACATCAATATCAACATGGAAAAGGGTCATTCACCGTTATCAGACCACCTAATTCGTCTTCAGTGATGAATTAAATTTCTAGTTTATTAGGTGGTATGTCGTAGACATATCACCTCTTAATTTCGTCAGAATTTTCTTTATTATTAGGTGGTATGTCGTAGACATATCACCTCTTAATTTCGTCAGAATTTTCTTTATTAGGTGGTATGTCGTAGACATATCACCTCTTAATTTCGTCAGAATTTTCTTTATTATTATTATTATTAGGTGGTATGTCGTAGACATATCACCTCTTAATTTCGTCAGAATTTTCTTTATTATTATCATTAGGTGGTATGTCGTAGACATATCACCTCTTAATTTCGTCAGAATTTTCTTTATTTTTTTTATCCTCAAAATTTTGTGCGCACGATATCTCAAAATTGACAAGATCAATTTCCGTGATTTTCATACCAGTTATAAAGCCCATAACGAAGATGTCACACGAAACTTTTCAAGGTCATCAGGTCATTGTGACGTCATCCAGGCGCCATTTTGTAAAATCACATTATTGATCATATCTTCATTACAAGTGATCAAAAATGAACTATATTTGGTACACATGAACTTCAGGTCAAGGGTCAACATCACATCTCATCAAAACGCGCGCGCACGTCATGACGCGCACGTACGCGCGCGTCAAAATTTAGAAATGCTCAAAATCACTTTTTGATCAAAGTAGAGTACGGTTCAGGTCATTTTAAGCATTTCAAAATTTTCTGTACGTACGCGTCCGCAGCACGTACGGAAGGTAGAAATGCCGTTTTTTTGCATGGGATCGATTCCTGATAAAATTCTTGACAATTTCCAATTAGTTTCAGTCATTCTCGACATCTAATAATGCCACACGCTTGCGTCAAACTTTAAAATCCGCGCGTGCGTCAATGGGCAATATAATGTAAAAAGTGGTAAAAACATGCCTATCTAGAATCCGCCATAGCTCGTCAGAAAGCCTGGAGACCCCCCATTTTTTTTTACATTTTCTGAAAGCCTATGAGTTGTAGATTGGAATTCATGAAAAAAAATTGGGGGTCGAATGATCGGAACGTCGTCACATTTGCATATGAACTCAAAAATTCGATTTTGAAAAAATGACGTCATAAATTTTGTATTTATTTGACAATATTTCACTCATAGTTGATCAATTTTCATCCAATTTTCGATATGTTATAGCTGAGACAATTCTCTACAAGATCAGTAACCACGATTTTTCATTTTGACAAAGGCATCATGGCGTATTTTTGCGATTAAAGGAGGCATGTCAATTTTTCACATTTTGCGTGTATTCTCTATGGGAGATGACTTTTTCTCAAATCTTGATTCTACATTCCCGTCTTCTTTGAGCAGTATCTCTGTTATTTCTGCTCAATTTTCTTCCAAATTTTGGTATGTTATAGCTGAGACTATAAGCTTTCACGAATGTGCCCTCCAATTTTTGATCAGATGTCGGGATCATGCCCATTTTTTAACTACAAAATGTCATTTGAGAATCCCGTTTTTCGTCTACGTGTTATCTCTATTGGAAATATTTTGGTCCATTGGTAAAGCACTTGCCTCCCATTCCGGCGACCCAGGTTCGATTCCCGGTGGGTCCATTTTTTTTTTTTTTTTTTTTTTTGCCTTTCATTTTACCATCTTCTTCGACTATTATAACATATACCATCACAAACAATGTAATAAACTGCCTAATTTTGCGTGTTATGTCTATTGGAAAGTAGTGTGCAGTAGTTATCCCGATTTCTCCAAATCGGCTCAGTCAATTTTCTTCATATTTTCGTCAGTCATCAGTCCTAATAAGGTCAAGTTCCCACATCTTTTTCAAGGTCATCAGGTTATTGTGACGTCATCCAGGCGCCATTTTGTGAAAATCAACTTATGGTCATATCTTCATAACGAAATGTCATTTCTCTTTCATATTTGGCATGGTTAAGGTCACTGTCATTCCAGTCAAGGTCATTTCGTTAAACGCGCACGTACGCGTACGTCCGCGCGTCCGTGCGCGCGCAAAATTTAGAAATGATCCAAATCCTCCCAAATTCATTTTGCATAAGTTTCATGCCATTTCAAGCACTTTTCGAAAAATCGCCCATAAAAGTGAACCTGAAGGGGCGCTATGCCACTTAGGTTATCGTGGTTATTGTCATCATTATTGTCATTATGATCATCGTTATCAATATATCATTATCGTCATTGTCATCACTTATATGACCATCTTATCATCATTGTCGTCAACATTATGATTATAATCTTGCAGAAATATTATCACACCTGACAAAGCAATTTGCCACAGTGAAAGACAGACCACCTAATTCGTCTTCAGTGACGAATTAAATTTCTAGTTATTTATTATTTTTATCCTAAATTTTGTGCGCACGATATCTCAAAATTGACCAGATCAATTTAAGTGAATTTTATACCAGTTATCAAGCCTGTAATGAAGATGTCACACGAAACTTTTCGAGGACATCAGGTCATCATGACGTCATCCAGGCGCCATTTTGTAAAATTACATGATTCATCATATCATCGCAACGCATCATGAAAAATCAACCATATTTACAACACATTAACTTCAGGGCAAGGGTCAACAGGTCATGTCATCAACGGTCATGAAAAGGTCATAACGTGCGCGTACGCGCGCGTCAAATTTTAAAATTGCTCAAAATCACCCAGGGACCAAACCAGAGTACGTTTCAGGTCATTTTAAGCATTTCAAAAATTTGCTCGCGCGTTTTTGTGCGTTACGCCAGTACGCAATGCAGATTGCCGTTTTTTCGCATGGTTTGTCTTCTTGACACCATTCTTGACCATTTTCAACTATTTACACTAATTCTCGACCTTTCATAATGCCATAAGGGCGCAACGAACTTTAAAATTCGTGCGTGCGTCAATAGGCAAAATAATGTAAAAAGTGGTAAAAACATGCCTATCTTGAATCCGCCATAGCTCGTTTGAAAGCCTAGAGACCCCCCATTTTTTGTACATTTTCTGAAAGCCTGTAAGTTGTAAATCAGAATTCATGAATAAAATTCTCCACATGTATGTTGTGACGTCATCATATTTGCATATAAACTCAAAAATTCGATTTTGAAAAAATGAAGTCATAAATTTTGTATTCATTCGACAATATTTCACTCCTACTTGGTCAATTTTCTTCCAAATTTCGATATGTTGTAGAGGAGACAATTCTCTACAAGATCAGTATGCACCATTTTTCATTTTGACAAAGGCATCATGGCGTATTTTTGCTATGAAAGGAGGCATGTCAATTTTTCACATTTTGCGTGTATTCTCTATGGGAGATGACTTTTCTCAAATCATGATTCTGCATGCCAGTCTTTTTTGAGCCGAATCTCCGTCATTTTTGCTCTATTTCCCCCCAAATTTCAGTATGTGATAGCTGAGTCTGTGTGCTACATATATACGCACACACAACCACACACACTCACATATATGCATAAAGCATGTCATGATTATGCACTGACATTCTACAAGGGTAAATTTGAAAGTAACGATGGCCATAAAATGGCAGTGTGGTGGTTTAAACATGTGAAATCTGACGAAATGTGCTTACCCCATTCAGATACATCAATATCAACATGGAAAAGGGTCATTCACCGTTATCTAAATTACCGACAGACCACCTAATTCGTCTTCAGTGACGAATTAAATTTCTAGTTATTTATTATTTTTATCCTAAATTTTGTGCGCACGATATCTCAAAATTGACCAGATCAATTTAAGTGAATTTTATACCAGTTATCAAACCTATAATGAAGATGTCACACGAAACTTTTCAAGGACATCAGGTCATCATGACGTCATCCAGGCGCCATTTTGTAAAATTACATGATTCATCATATCATCGCAACGCATCATGAAAAATCAACCATATTTACAACACATTAACTTCAGGGCAAGGGTCAACAGGTCATGTCATCAACGGTCAGGAAAAGGTCATAACGTGCGCGTACGCGCGCGTCAAATTTTAAAATTGCTCAAAATCACCCAGGGACCAAACCAGAGTACGTTTCAGGTCATTTTAAGCATTTCAAAAATTTGCGCGCGCGTTTTTGTGCGTTACGCCAGTACGCAACGCAGAATTGCCGTTTTTTCGCATGGTTTGTCTTCTTGACACCATTCTTGACCATTTTCAACTATTTACACTAATTCTCGACCTTTCATAATGCCATAAGGGCGCAACGAACTTTAAAATTCGTGCGTGCGTCAATAGGCAAAATAATGTAAAAAGTGGTAAAAACATGCCTATCTTGAATCCGCCATAGCTCGTTAGAAAGCCCGGAGACCCCCCATTTTTTGTACATTTTCTGAAAGCCTGTAAGTTGTAAATCAGAATTCATGAATAAAATTCTCCACATGTATGTTGTGACGTCATCATATTTGCATATAAACTCAAAAATTCGATTTTGAAAAAATGAAGTCATAAATTTTGTATTCATTCGACAATATTTCACTCATACTTGGTCAATTTTCTTCCAAATTTCGATATGTTGTAGAGGAGACAATTCTCTACAAGATCAGTGTGCACCATTTTTCATTTTGACAAAGGCATCATGGCGTATTTTTGCTATGAAAGGAGGCATGTCAATTTTTCACATTTTGCGTGTATTCTCTATGGGAGATGACTTTTCTCAAATCATGATTCTGCATGCCAGTCTTTTTTGAGCCGAATCTCCGTCATTTTTGCTCTATTTTCCCCAAAATTTCACTATGTGATAGCTGAGTCTGTGTGCTACATACATACGCACACACACCTACACACACGCACATATATGCATAAAGCATGTCATGATTATGCACTGACATTCTACAAGGGTAAATTTGAAAGTAACGATGGCCATAAAATGGCAGTGTGGTGGTTTAAACATGTTAAATCTGACGAAATGTGCTTACCCCATTCAGGTACATCAATGTCAACATGGAAAAGGGTCATTCACCGTTATCAAAATTACCGACAGACCACCTAATTCGTCTTCAGTGACGAATTAAATTTCTAGTTATTATTATTATTATCATCATCATCATCATCATCATTATTATTAATTTTTAGGGGTTTGAGCAGCAAGTGGACAAAAAATTTAACACCAAAACCTTTTTTTTTACTACGTACTAAAATTCAGTTTCAGTTTCAGTTTCAGTTTCAGTTTTATTTTCATTTCCAACAGATTAGTGATTTTGACAAGAAATCAAATACACAATTCAATGGTCAATAACAAAATACATTTTACATGGTTTATAGTTATAAAATAGAAAGCATACATAGAGATCCAGTATAATAGTTCTTTTTTTATTTTTTAAGTTAAACCTGTGGAAATGGAGGGATCCACTGAAAGTAGAATGTGAATTCCTCGAAATAATGACAAACATATTTTTTTAACATGTGAATATATTGACTAGAAAAAAAATATAAATATACATAGATTACCAAAAACTTGTTACGACACGTATAGAGGTCAAAAGAGACAATGAAGACTTACATATAAGACATAAACACACAATAATAATAATAATAATAATAATAATAATAATAATAATAATAATAATAACAATAATAATAATAATAATAATATTAAATACAAGACAACAGAAAATAAGCATGGGCAGAGAGAAATACAAGGATAGAAAATGTTGCTGCTTATGTGAAGAGTAAAGAAAAAGAAAGAGAGGGAGAGAGAGAGAAAAAAAAAATGTTTGTACATGTAAACTGCTATTTTTATGTTCCTATGTTTATGTTATAGAACATCACAAGACAGAGGGAGCATTTTTTTTAAATAAATCGACAATGAAATGTCAGAGAAAAAAAATATTCAAAAACTGGAAGAAAATTTGATAATTGTTCTGAGAATTCAGAGTAAAATTAATATGCACAGTGACATTAATCAGTCTTATTGAAAAATGGTAAATTTTGCATCATTCATATCAGTGGTGACCCAGGTTTTTTACAAGGGGGGCAAATTTTTTCAACTGTCAAATTCTGCTTGGAGGGAGGCCCGTATTTTTTTTTCTTCTTGCTAGCCCTCCAAAAGTCGCTCGGGGGTGGGGGGAAAAAGTCGCTCAGTGGGGGGGTTATTGGATGTTTTCCTCCAAAATTCTCTGACAAGCAAAAAAAAAAAAAAGTCTAAAAAGGGGGACAATTTATTTTTTCCTGTCAAAAGTTGTAAGGGTAGGGCACTCTGCCCCACCCCCCACTCTTAGGTACGCTAGTGATTCAAATTAATAATCGATTCCTTTCTTGGGCATAGATGTAGCTTATTCATGCAGATCAGACCTTCTGATTTTCAACCTTAAAATGTATTGTGTATATACTTGAATTTTCTTCTAAACGTGATGTGCACAAAATTACGGTCAATAATCTTTTCTTTCTGTAGGCCCATGTCCTCGAAGTGCGTGACTCATTCACGCGATAGTATATTCATGTCATATTTGTCGATAATTTGATATTTTATCATATATATTTGCTTAGAAAGAAATCTTATTTAGGCTGAGCACGATAAGAAAATTAGGTTGAGAGGGGCATTGTAGATAAAAGAGCATTATCTACAGACATATTCATCGGGCTGGGATTGGAACCCTCAACATTTTGATTGACATTAACAGACAAGTGAACTGTCATGCGCTTTGTGATTGGAAGGTGCTATATCAAATACTTTGTGGATAGAACTGAATCAATGAACAATTAAGTTTTTTTTTTTTTTTTTTAAGAAGTTGTTATATCCCATATATCAACTACTTATATGGGATATATCAACGATAGACCGCTTCTGTAATGTATACAAATTTATGCACATAATTCTCTGAGCACCTAGTGACGAGCTATTCCATTAACCTGCTTTTTATAAATGAGCCTCACTGCTTGGAATCCAGTTTGCATACATTATCTGTTGCTATGTCCGGCAAGCCTCCGGCAAGCTTTCAGGTTGTCAAGAACAACCTTTGTGTGAAAGGTATGTATAAAATTTGCATACATTACCGAAGCGGTCTATTGTATAACATGCTAGGTGAAAATCCCTGAATATAAGTGAAAATATCTTTTAACATATAATCTAATTTTTAATAAATTGTCAAACCACAAGTCCACTCAAAGATATGTGCAATATTTGTACATATCCTCACTACTGACAACCCCGAAAATTGCCCATGGGTTCCTACATGGGCGCAAATCCAGGGGGACAGGGGGACATGTCCCCCCCCCCCCACCTTTTTGAATAACTTTTGTTTTGTTTTGTTTTTGTTTTTTTGCTTGTTAGAGAATTTTGGAGGCGAATGTCCCCCCCCCCCCACCTTTTTGAATAACCTTTTTTTTCTTCTTTTTTTTTTTTTTTTTTTTTTTGCTTGTCAGAGAATTTGGCAGGCAAATGTCCCCCCACCTTTTTGAATAACCTTTTTTTTTTTTTTTTTTTTTAATTATTTGCTTGTCAGAGAATTTTGGAGGCGAATGTCCCCTCCAAATTTCAAAAATGGATTTGCACCACTGGTTGCCTAACAGAGCAACGACTAACGAATAGCCTTCAACCTGTACGTGGTATATCTGACATGATGGGTAGTTCATCTACATGTATAGAACTCTTCGGGTAAGAAGCTTCCATCAATCATGATAACATTTGTGGAATGGTCTATTGTGATGCCGAGGACATTGTTGGTTACAATCACCAGATGGATTAGAACCTCCAGCGAAGAGAGAGAGAGAGAGAGAGAGGGGGAGAGAGAGAGATTAATAATACTGGTGTAATTGTATACGCACTTTCCCCGATGCTCGAATACATGATACAATGATACACGGCTTTTCACAGATGTTGTGTTGATTTCCATTTCAGGAAAATACGAAATGCACCATTCCATGTGAATAGGCCTATATATTGTGTGACGATAAACTGCACCCAAAAGTATGTCGGTTGTTGTAAATGGGATTCAAAGGGGTTCAAAGGAAAGCGAAATCACCATCACACACCCTGCACTAGGTACCGATATTTTCTTCAATACTTAATTTCCTCCTCACCCCCTCCCCCCCCCCCCCCCCCCCCCTCGTTCGCAGGCGCGAACCCTGGTCAGTCGTAAAAGAGTGTCTGTACTGTAAGACTACCATAGGCCATGTACTATAGCTGCTCCTGACACGACTAGAAGGTAGCTGAGTATAAAGGTATCCCTCAAAAGACAATGATTTTCTGATTAAGTGTTAAATTAGGGTCTGTTCTTGCAGACTACCCTTCACCCCTAACAGGCCGCCATTATTTCAAGCTCATGCTTGCGATGCGCGGTCTGCTGCATTTTATTGAATTACCTTGGGTGTGGTTTTTGTGTGTGTATGTGTTTTTTTTTTCTCCCCTGTTTCTATTATATTATATTACCATAATTAAGTTTTTACACTACATTTATACTGTGTGTACAGTATTTAAAGCTATTACATTTACACCTAAATTAAATATTTCGCATTGATATTTCACTGTATGTTACATAAATATTTCTATTGACTTTGTATCGTCGACGTGAAAATAAACATTGTATGATTTTATATAGTGCTTGATTTGTATTGTTGCAAAATTGCAGAAATAAAACCAAACTGAAACTGAAATATCGTCATTTCATCGCTATAAATAAAACGTTTGACTATAATCTTACAGTGAACAACAACGCCCAGTTTAATGAAGCTAGGACACTAACGTCCTCTGGGCTCTGGCAAGACATTAATCTACATTTGCCACACTCGACCCAGGTGTAGTAAGTGGGTACCTGGTACGATTTATTCCTTGAATGCACTGAGCGCTACGGTTGTGTGCTGAATCCGGGGTAATAATATGA